>UXGD01001005.1:0-41509 GCA_900474315.1 Torymus auratus
GAGAGAGAGAGAGAGAGAGAGAGAGAGAGAGAGAGAGAGAGAGAGAGAGAGAGAAGGAGAGGGATCGACAAGGAGCAACGCCTCCTCTTTCCGCTCGGTCGTGTCCTGCGCGCTCACTCCTTTATCCGCTAGTGTAGACGACCGCCGCGTCGATGTGCCTCCCTCTTTTTCTCGATCGGCAGTGCTACTATATATACTCTTCTCTCTCTCTCGTATTCTTCTTCTTACTTTGCGCGACGCGTCGCATCGTCGTCGTTGCTTTCCTCGCAGTCGTTTTATATACCTTCTCTTCTTTCTATTCACTACTCGGTTCGTTCCTTTCTTGCTCTCTCTCGCGCGCGCGCAAGGCTCTCTCTCTCTTATCTTCCTCTTCTTCTCTGTGCGGCGGCAGCCTCCTTCTCTTTTTCTCCCTTTGGAACTTAGATCTCAATTTTGAGACCTCCCACATAACGCATCTGCAGTAGGCGGCCGGAGAGAAAGGGAGAGAGAACGAGATAAAGAACCCACACGCGGCCTTTCAGCGAGTTCATTGAATCTGCCATTACATTCGGAGCCTGTGCATACGTGCGCATTAAGTATTTAGAGGGGCGCGCATGTATACTTTAGCAGTGAGTGCGATAAGATAAGGCGAAGCTTAGTTCTTTTTATTGTACATTTTCGGGAAAGCTGGTAGGCTCTTAAAACCATTTTATATTGTATACGGTCATTATGTAGGATTACCGCGGGTATGAGCGCGATATCATTGTTGCGCATAAGTGCGAAAGTCAGGTTCATGAAAATGTCGGGGTCGAAAGACTAGTGGCGTCTTGTGGGAAGGAAAATCGTCCGTTCGGTTTACGATCGGTACCGCGACTAAAACCGCACCAAAGAGGCTCTTATACTATTCGTATAAAACAAGAGCGTTAAGGAAACCCATTATATGCAAGGGAGAGTTACTTATAAGTTGAGGCATAAAATGTAAGCTGAAACAATTTAACACGCATTAAGCAGTTTTACAAAATACCGGCGACCTCAACTACGTCGAGGATAAAAGTAAAATAGTCTCTGTTTAATATTAAAGCAGATATACGTACTTTTAGCAGCGTACGCCCGTGTGTTTATTATGAAAATAATCCGGCGAGTCTCCGAAATGGCTAATTTTTAATCTCTCTCGCTCATATTCTCGCGGAAAAGCGGCCGGCCGCAAAGTAACGAGCACCACGATCGCCGCCTTATTTCTGAACTTGGCTTGCCAGCGAATTCTCTCTCTACGCGTCAGCCTTGTTTATCCTCTCTTTTTAACCTCGGCAAAAGACCAAACAAAGGGAGCGGATAGCCGGCTCGCGCTGCATAATGGCCCGAGGTATTTTTGCTCTTGCTTCCCGTGCTTGCTCTCTCTCGACTCTTGCCGATCTGTATCTCTCTTTCCTCCCCGCACATACATACACCGCAGGCGCTTGACGGTGTGTGTGCGCGCGCCCATTGCCGATCCGATTCAGGTTCAATTAAGTGTTTTTGTCTCGCGTATATCCTCCTCCCTACTCTCTCACTTTCCCTCCCGGCCTTCTGATCCTTCCTCTGCGCGCGTCTTTTTCCTCTGCTTCTGCTGCTTCTTCGCGCTACGTGCAACTCTCCGCACAGCATAAAGGGCGAAAAAGAGGAGAAAGAAGGGAGAGAGAGAGGGGCAGGAAGGCGGACGGCGGACGAAGCTGATGGCGGGAGGGAAAAAAGGCGAATAAGGTAAAAAAAAAGAAGTCGCAGAGCTCGTCCACCTTGGCGCACTCTTCTCTGTTCGAAGGGAGAAGAAGAAGGCGAAGAAGAAGAAGAAAGCCTACGGCAGTGGCACGTATATATATAGGAGCGTGGAACCGGCCGGGGCCGGTAGTTTTATTGCGGCAATTTTATCCGTGGCGGCTATCGGCGCGGCTCGGGCGGTGTGGAAAAAAGGGCGCTGCGCGCGCGTCTCTTTATTCACCACTCAAGCGATGGTGGTGGCCGCTGCAGGACAAGGAATTTTCATGACGCCGCTCTGATATTGGGATCTGACATCGGATGGGCGCCACTAGTTCACTCTTGGTTAAAAGACAACCGCAAAGCCATTATTTTTCTGATATACTGGTACTCTAAGAGTTCGGTAGTTCCACTTTTCGCCACCGAAAATGTCAAATCCCAGTACGTCTCGATCGATCTAACATAGGCTATCCGTATATATATATATATATGTAGAAGGGACGCGCGCGCGTTAATTCGCGGACCCGAGCGCGGGATATAATCACGAGGAATGCAGTGCGGTCGTTGGAGAGAGCTACCGCGTGTAATTTCGGCCGTTAGCTCGCAGAGACGCGCACGCTCTTTGTGATACCGGCGGTGGGCTTTGCGCAAAGTTTGCGGGATGACGGGGAATATTCGATTCCGATTTGAATTATGAGAGAGAGAGGGATGAGGGAGGCGGAGGAATAAGGCCGAATGCGCGTGCGGGAATGTAAAGCAAAGTGTGTCATTTCGACGGTTGCAGCCTGCGGATTAAAGTGGAATTGCATTATTCGCGGCGACGTCGTCGTCTCGCGGAGAGGAAGCGCAGAAGCAGCGGAAAGACGACGGAAATTCGACAAGTTTTCGCAGGGGCGCGAGAGATTCTACGCGTCGCGCAAGAGCTGGATTTACGGCCGACGTAAATGGTTCGTATACGTACGTCGCGCGAGTGTTCTAATTTCATCGTCAACGTACAAATATTTAATTATAGGGAGTTTCCGTGGCTGATGGTCGAAGAGATAATGGTGGGTAGAATTGAATAGACCTTGAAAAATCGCGAACACGCCGCTAATTCAGCAGCTGCCTCCATTGAAATTCAATCGAACTGGGAGGGGGTGGCTATACATCTCCCAGCTCGGCGTCCTCCCGAGCGCAAATAAATCATCGGTGCTCCAGGACGGTATGATAAAGCGCGCTCGGTCGAATAAATATTGATGGCTGAGAATGGGTAGAGAGAGAGTGAGAGAGAACTAATACCTCGCCTAACTTCATTTACGAATGAACTTCGACGGGGCGCGTGACAGAGAACTTCCGCCGAGAACTTTTCCCTCCCCGTGCCATATTCGCGAGCAGCTCCTCGCCCCCGCTGTACATCCCGACGACGACGATTCGATGATTCTCAATTACGCGTGGCCCACTGCAGCTGGTGTGGCGCGCGGTCGTTAATTTTCGCGAAAAGCCGATGAAACTCGTTCCGATTGAAAAGGAAGAGAGAAAGAGAGAGAGAGAAAAGTCCGCAGAGAGCGCCTCGGAGATGATGAAGAAGTAGAAGAAGGAGGAAGTCGAAGAGCTGGAATGGAACAGAGACCGCGTCGTGGCGGAAATCGAGTAAAAAAACGAGAACTCTCTCCGCATCGGGAATTTTGACGACTCTCCAAGGCTCCGCAGCGCCGGCACTTCCTCTCTTATACCTCGACTCGATTAAAAGTAGCGAGAGAGAGAGAGAGAGTAGGATGGCGAAGTTTTGCGGTTGGGCGCAAAAAGAGAGCAGAAATAAGAGGGGAACTGAGGTAGGGTGGGACACGGGATGAAATAGAGTAAGTTTGATATCGGATGTCGGGCGCGACGGGCCATGCGTCACACCGTAGGCACATATATAGATATATACCATCCTCTTACTCCCTTGTGGATTAAATTAGAGGAAGGAATGATGGGAGGATAAAGACGAAGAGGCCGCCACCCGCGACGAATTACCAATAATTTTGCCGACACTACGCGCTCGATGCAAATATGCAGCTTTCCGTGGATCTCTCTCTCTCTCTCTCTCTCTCTCCACTCATCCGCTATTCTATCCCTCTAAATTCGAATAAGTGAAATTCGCTTTAAATCATTAAACATTAACCTTTTGTTCCACATACGTTTTATGACTACTTTTTTCATTCGTGCGAATTAAACCATTTACAATCGGATTATAATTACCTACAGCCGAGTCAGTGACAAAATGAGTTAGAGTAGTAAGAGAGAAAAGTAGATTTTTACGAGATGGGAAGATTTTCCGAAAATGGATTGACGCTAGCGTGAATTCTTGGAAATTTTTAATTAAAAAAGTAGACGGCCGTGTTGAATTCGAGCTTTTTGCTTTAACGCTTGACGTCAATTCTCCCTCTCTCTCGTCCTCTTTTTTAATTTTAAAATGCTCCGGCTTCCGTCCTTTTCTCTCTATTCCTCTCTCCTCTCTCGCGCGCCTCTGTCGGTTATTCATAAAAAGATTTTCATTCTTTCGCGCTATTTTAATTATATCGCCTCAGCGTCAGCCAGCCTACAGAGAATGCTTTAATCATTCCACACCCCCGTCCCTCTCATTTCTTCTCACTACTGACTTTTAATAACCATCGCGAGAGCACGTTGCATTTGATAAGCTCCACCTGCCGCCGTCGTCCGCATTGAATTTTTCAGGCGTCGTCGCGAATTCGCGAGCAATAATGTCCCGGACGTCATCGTTGTTGTCGTCGTCGCGCGTATTATGCGACTGCAGCGAGCAGAGAGCACAATGAAAATTCGTCGCCGGCTACTGCCGTGGTTGCTGCTGCTGCTGCGAGCGCATTGATAGTCCTCGGGTAAAGAATTTCTAGAGGACGAGAGCGAGAGAGAGGGAGCGCAGAGAGTCGAAAATTAGCTGTCGTTCCGGTTTCGGCTGTCCGCAAATTCTCTCCCTCTGATAGTATATATGTGTGTATATACAGACTCCCTTCCGCGTTATAGTCAAGCGCGGCGACGGTCTCCATTGTTCGTCCTGCTTTTCTCTGGCAACTCTTTGGGCGAAGATTAGCTTTCTGTGTCTTCTTAATTTCTATCGGAAAATAATAGTGCCTTTTCATTAATGAAGTGGTGCGCTCGTGTCCCGGTTATATAGAAACCAAAACTCTCTTTTCTCCCTTTATTATTTTTTTTCATTATTAAAGTAATTTGAAGCACTCTTATTAACTCGCCTGCCCGCGCTTCTTACTTTTCTCCGCGCGGTCTCCTATTTCTTGCTTCCTCCAAAGACGACAACGACGACGCCGACGGACACGTGAGTATTGTAATCCAGAACCCGCGTCCGCCAGGATTTATTATGCGCATCGTCTGTGATATGCCTCGCTGATTTGGCAGAAAAACCTGAGCGAAAGAGCTTCTCCCCTGCCCCCCGGCCGTTTCCGCTTTCGCCTTCTTTTCGCTTTTGCATTGACCGCCGCTCTTACAATTCTCCAATAGAGCTTGTATATATTTATTTTTACCCCGCGCGCCCAAGCAGCTCGGTTTCGCGGTGTGTCCTTTTTCGAATTAAAATTCGGGTCGGTTAAAAAAATTTTTAGCTTGAGGACCAGACCATGTTTTCTACACGTTTTTGGGGTCGCTGAAACTGAATTAAAAGTCTATTTAACCTCATCACGCCTGGTTTTTGCCATAACCTCGAATAACCCTATAATCCAAACCCAAAAGCCCTATTAACCCATTTCTTCCCAAGCGGCCATTTTATAGTCAATTGGTTTTTTGCCTAAAAAATTGTCGAAAAAATTTCCCAATGGAAATTTCAAAATTATGACTTCAGAATCGTAAAGAGCGGACAATTTTACTTCGGAAAAGTGCTATTGGTTATTATTATTTTTTTTTGACAATTTTTTAGGCAAAGAACCAATTGACTATAAAATGGCCGCTTGGGAAGGAATAGGTTAATCGCAAATAACCCCATAACCGAAGCTATTAAACCTATAGTCGAAGCTATTAACTTACTATAACTCCATAACCAACAAAATCCAAGCTCATAACCGATGAACTCAGTCCCATAACTTGATCCTTAATAACCATATAACTCAAGCCATAATACCCAACCTCTTATTGAACAATCTGTCATGGCTCGAAATTTTCATAACCTAATAACCACATAACTCTGGTCATCCTACTCAATCTCTCATTGCGTTTTTTATGTCTGGGCTAAAGTATCCCGAAACATATACTGTCGAATCCTATAGGTCTATATTTGACAAATATCTGACGTTTGTTTCCAATAATAAAGGATGGGATCGTCTGGATTAGCGTTATCAGATGTACCCCATGAAGAGGTTGGACTATCCAAGAACCTTCGTACCAACTGCCTAACTACCTATAGGCAACTAACTACTATACTACCGTCCATCTGCCTACGATGACTAGAGTTATGTGATTATTGCAATGTCGGGTTTAATATATTGGATTCTGGGGCTTTGACAGGGTTGTGCAATATAAGGTTGAGTATCATGGTTATTAAGGTTCAAGTTGAGTTCATCGGCTTTGAAGTTGTATTTTCTTGGTTACAGCTACGGTTATGGAATTATTTGCGATTGTGGAAGTTTATATGGAAGTTTTCTAACATGCAATTTTGAAGCTGTACGATTTTTCTTACACACTTGTACATACGCGTATACACGTGACTGCTACTTATGAGAATATTTGTTCGCGAGGGATGGGGTCAGTGTGTTGCGCGGCTGTGCCAACTACGGCTGCCAGACTATATGGTATAAACGTATTAAAAGAGAAGGTTAGCGTGAGTCAATAAGGAGGTTCCCGGCATTTGGCAACGACCTTTTCCGTATAACTTTTGTCCACCCTCGCGTCCCAGAGAGACGCAATTTTGCCTCTTTTATCTCTTAAATTTCTGCGCGACTGCTTTATTATATATAATATACGGGAGGCCGGCCCTTCGCGGCAGTTCCGAGAGATATCATATACATAGGTCGTATATATAAAAATGAATTCCATTTGCATAACCAACGATGAGAATTCGATTTTCAAAACACGAGAATGAGAAAGGGAGATAGAGAAAAATTCTCGCATATAGGGAGCGCAATGAGACACACGCGCGACTTATAGATATACCATGTGTGTGTGTGTGTCGCACGAGCGAGCAATTTTCCGATTTTGCGCGACAAGCGAGCGGGCGCACGACGGCGGCACACGCCAGAATCGAATTCAATTCAATCGAAACTCGATCACCATAAAACTCGCCTCCGCTCAACCATGTACCACCGCGCTCGCGTGTGTTCTTAACTCTCTCTCTCTCTCTCCCTCTTCTTTTCCCTTTCTCCACACTATGTCTGCGTACTATAGCATCCTCTTCTCAGCGAAATATTCCATTCCATCTTTGCCTAATCCCGCAGTATATATAGCCAGCTAGCTCGCTTCTCTTCCGCCGTTGGACGTATAAAAATGGCAGCGGGATTATACGCGCAAAACGAAGTCGACGCGATAGTTAACGCAACGAGGGAATTTCCTTCTCACTCTTTCTACGCGGCGCGCGATATTTCACCGGCGCTCATCTCTTTATCCCGCGGGCTACTCGCTCGTAATGGCCGCGAATATTTCCATTTCGGCGTAATAGGGTCGCTCTCCTGCCCCCCACTCTCTCTTGAATATCCTCCCCCGAGGAAATCAGCGACAGCGGAGAGGAAACCAAAGGGGGGCAGGAGGGGGAGAACGAGAGTTACCTCATCCACGAAATTCGGCGCCTCTCCTTATCTCTCTTGCTCTCTCGTCGCGTTAGCACTAGGGACGAGAGAGAGAGACCTACTTCGCATCGATCGCTAGGAGGATCCTTATACCACCGACGATTGTTGGCGGAGTAAACGCCGCCTTTTCACTCTTCCTCTCTTTTCTCTTGTTTTTCACTTTTAGTCCGAGTGGGTTGGCCTTTTTCGGTGGGGTTGTTATAGAACAGGGGGCCGTAAGCGATCTAGAGATACCGCACGCTGTTTAATGCAGTGCTTCTCTTCGCTCGGCGACGCGCTGCACTCGATCGTGCAATCAGACCACGTGTCTATTCTGTGACTCTCCCGCATTTTTCTTACGCCTCGCGCAATTATATAATTACGAAATATTCACTACTGTCGAATAATCAGTGTTCCAACACGTCGCGTCACCTCCTGCATTTTTTTAAGTCCGAGCAAAAACGCAATTGTAAAATTTGATCAAAGGAGAAACGCACAGAGACACACAGAGCTTGCCGCTCGCACAATAATATAGCTATCAGTCCTAGAATAATCACGGTTTTCTACCCCGTCGTAATATCATGCTTCGATCTCCCTGCGATCGCTGCTCACAAAGCGCTCAACGTCCCTCCCCTCAAGAATCGAGCACCAGCATCACCGTCGTCGTCGTCATCCTCGTAATAAACTCATTAACGACCTCGTTCCCTCTCTTTCTCTGCAACCCTTTTTCTCTCAAACCCCCGGTAAGCTTTTATCCTTCTGCTAGCTGCGGCCGCGTGCAACCACTACGCGCCATTATCGCGCAGCTCTCTCTCTCTCCAGGCCTTTACGAGCACTTAGAATCTCCCGCCCGCACGCTGGCCAAGATAAAGCGTCCGCGCGAATGTGGCTGCCGCTCTCCTCCTCCTTCTTCCATTTTATACATATATATATCTACACACCGCCACTGCAGAAAGCTGCCGCCGCGGCTGAGCGCGATGCATTTGTATCAAAAGCTTGCCGAGAGAAAGTTCAGAGGGATCAGAGAGCGCAACGCATACCGAGAGTATAATATATTGTGCGAGGGCCGTTAATTGGATATGACGACTCGGCGGAAGTTATCGCCATGCGCGACGTTATTATTATTATTATTATGCTCTCTGTGCGTTCTATCACGGCGATTCGTGGCTGCTTTTTTTTTGTCGTGCGCGAAGTATGTACGCGAGGGTGTTGCAAAACAGAGAGCAGCTGCACGTGTGTGTATTGGCGAGCTTGTTTTTAATAAAAGTTTCGAGTCGAGTTGCCCCCGCGGTTACTTGGGCATTCTTCCGGGAGGCGTGAGAGGAGTTATGCTAGCGCCACCGCCGCTGTTGCACTCTGCAGTGTGCTCAGGTGAAAGTTTCGGCTGCTCTCTGTATGTGTGTGGTGCTTCTCTCTGACTTTTTTTTTTACACACGCGCGCGCGCGCGAGAATTAATTTCGAAGTTTGCCGGGGGAGAGAAATTAAAAAAGGGCTCTCGTGAAAGGCTTCGCGCGCAGCTGGTTTCTCAATCTTCGTCGGGGATATATATAGCGCGCTAACTCGTTTATACGAAATTTGAAATTACCTAGTAACAGCTTGGATAGCGCCTTGTGTGTTGGGTGAGAAGGCGATGAGCGGTGGATCGTAGTGGTTGGATATATTTTACAAAGGTGGCTGTATTTTTGTTAGTATATCATTATGATTGTTGTTCTCTTTGTGAATTCAAGTTGTTCTATCTCGCAAAGGATAGTGCAATTTAATCATTTTGTATACGATTTATAATCGTGTTATTTTTTGTATTTATTTTTAATTACTCCTTGTGCTGCCTTTTTCCGGTTCATTTTGAATTGACTTACCTCTGCGCTATTCAATTAATGGAATAAAAAATGCCTGAAGTTAAAAGAAACGACGAATTATTATTATCATTCTTTCATCTAATTCCATATTTTCTGTCGCAAAAAGCGTATCATCTAATTATGTTACCCTTAACCATGTCATTTTGGGTTTTTAACTAACACTTTACCCCTCACCTTTTGCAGGTTTACTTTTTTTCTTCGTCAACCACTGCACTTTAATTTTAATTAAAGGAATAAGTATAACGCGCGAATCAAAAAGGAAAAACCCAAAGAAAAGTTCTTCATTACCCGTCAAAGTACTCTACATCGCGATACAAGGGAAAAGGGCCAGAATGCGTCGACCCAACATCCTTTTTGCAAAAAAAAGTACACTCTACTACTGTAATATAGCCAAACAAGTTTTCACTTTAGCGCGCATCATTCCAAACGTCGGGTTTCGTCGCTTCTCCCCACTCCCTCCGTATTTCCTGATCCAGTCTCCAAATAACGCACCTATGTTCAATTCAACCCGTACGTATAGATAAACGCTGCACGCCGATCGAACTAACGCTCGCTCGCGAGTTTGTGCGTAACGAGGTGCCGAGCGCAACTATATATACACACCAACGTCGCCGCGTCTCGTTTAATGCGCGAAACGCACGTACACATATAACTCGAGAGCGCTGGGATTAAAGAAATTACTCGAGCGAGCGCACGGCGGTGTACACGCTTTTAATGCGACGCTGTCGAATAAAGTGCGCGGAGCAATTAAACTTCGCAAAGTGAATTGCAAACGTGCGTACGTGCGTACGAGTTTATACCTAGAGGCGAGAGTATAGAGGCGCATAGCGCTCTTTCTCTCTGGTAGATAGATTTAATCGGCAGTTACACGAATAAATAATTGTTTATTCGATGTTAATGTCACTGATCTTTCTCTCCCCATCCCCTATTATACAAACTCATTCTGGCGTGATCAGTGTTATACTGAATGTCGGCGCGCGGAATAACCATCGGGTAATCCAGAGTAAAGGCCGCGCCTAATTTGCCTATAAAGCTTCGCAAGGTACATAGCATACACACACACATAGAGCATCGGCTGTCCATTAACCCCCGAACAAGTTGACATAATCTTATCGGTCAAAGCGCAGCTCTAATCGAACTTCCCGGCCGAGCACAAGCTGTAAACACTTCGTCCTCCTCTTCTCCCTCATCTCACCACCGTCGAACCTTTTCATCCCTCTCTCCGCTCGAAATTGACCGGCTGACCGACCGCGACATAATCTCTCCCCTAACCCCCTCTTCGAACGAAAACCATCATATATAGCGTCGCCGTTAAAACACACAAACACCCCCCGAAGACAAGAAGGACATGCCCTCGTCTTCTATATGTATTATACGCGCGCGTGTATGTGTACACATGTATATATATAACGCTGGCTATCTGTCTTCGGCCGGGGTATTTCTCTCTCTCTCTCTCTGCTGCTATCTCGGTCGCGTTGGCCTGAGATACGAGCGGATGATAAACTGGCGCTGTCGCAGAGCGAGTCCGCACGAGAGAGAGAGAGGGAGAGAGGAAGAGGACAGGCAGAGAGATCATGCAAATGGAACGGAAACGCCTGCGAAACATTTCGAATCTGCGCGTTGGGCGGGGGGTATCACGCGCACCTGTTAATGCGATTAACGCGCACCCACGACGAAAGACAGTTACGTACAAAATTTACGAGCTCTGATTCGCCCTCTCTCGCTTTCTCTCGGTCACTATGTGTATATAGCGAATTCATAGAGTTATGCTGCTGCACGAGTGCGCTGTCGTGTCAGCATATTAATCGTGCGACCTTCCGGCCGCTCGATTTTTTTTGATTTTTTTATTTGTCTATGTAGTTTTTTCGCAGCCGTTCGTCAACTGTGGTCGCGAGGATTCGGGCGGAGGCGAGTGGATATATACGTTACTTTTGCATGTATCCACGTAACCGGCGAATGATGTGACATGCGCGCAGGCTGGATTTGCAGAATGGAGCTTTTACGTTGGTTTTTCTTCTGCTTCCCGGTTTGGAAATGCTTTTTTTGGAGGGGGTAGGGCATGTTTTAAGAAGGGCCAATTACGATTGATGTAGTTGCGCATGGCTGATTAGTCATAATAAACACGGCTCGGGGAGGAAGTAAGCTAAGTAGCGGGTATCGATAGTCGACGTGGATTGCATATACAAGCATTATAGACATTTTTAATCAATAGATCGATTGCTATGTATACCTTGTAGCATTCTTACACGTGGAATATAATTAAATCGCAGCCGCGCATGCGCCTCATAAATAAATGCACAACTCTCTCTCTCTCTCTGTATATATACCTGCTGTAACCCACTTTCCCTCTGGTCACTGGTGTACACACACATTATATTTATCGTCTACGCGGGATTTATCGTAAAACCCGCACGAGTGCATATTTTAATTAACTTTCGCGAGAATCAACAAATTATTGCGCGTATAAACTCGAAATTTTATATCCGCGTAACTTTAATCACGTACAAACTGCATAATCTCTCCCTTTTTGGCGAGATTACATTATCTCGCATATATTATATATATATATAGATACGTTCTGTATCGGCATTTTGCGCGCAGTTGTGATTAATTTAACTAATTATTCGTATTCCGGGGGACACCGCGCTGTATACAGCTGCAGGGTCGCGCTTTGCGCACTGCATTGCCCATTCCGTCAGGGCGATTTATGCGTTTCGATTCCCATTGTTGTAAATATACACCGACAGGAGCGATTATATGCCGCGTTCGCATTGAAAATTTGCGCCTCGATCGATGTATGTATATATTGCTAATTAATTATTGATGGCGCGCACAGGGCGCAACAATTATTGATTATGGATGAGCGCGTCGCAATGAACTATACTGCCTCTTAATTCGCTCTGAAATAATAAAAAAGATATACATCATTGCCAATTAGCACATTGTCGCGATTAATGCCTTGAATTTGTTCGCAGTACCGTAAAGAGTCGTTGCGTGCCGATCTGCTTATATTCAGAGGACTTGAACAACGAAATTCGCGTACAATGTAGAGACTCGCGTATATATATTAACGATAACGAAATAATAAATGCAGGGACAACGGAGAGGATGACGATGGCCATTATCGACCGTGATGCCAATAAACATACATCGTATAGCTTGCGCATTGACCGAACAATTAGTCGAATAAAAATGCTAAAAGACCTCGCACACGGGGTACACACAGAGGATGAATTTTTCATCGACTATACACGTGAGAGAACCTTTTCTCTATTTTCTCTTCTGATTTCCCAGCGCATAATGCGAAATGTACCGGGACGGCGGCGCAATTTGCCGAAAAAGCTGAAATAACATTGACCGTGCGTGCGCTGGGGTGGCTTCTCGGTATACCGAACCGAATATAGAAACGATTGATCGAGTCGTGCGCGCGCGCTCTCCCTAAGCTCACGGAAAAATTTCGCCTCTCGCGGAATACATTTTCATATACATGTACACATCCGCGCGCGCTTTATCTCGAAATTTCCATGGAATAATTTTTCCCCCGACGATTCGCCTTATACTCTCGCGTGCGAATCGGAATTTCGCCCATTGTACGGGCGCACGCGCGCGCGAACGAATTGAATTTCATGACCTATCGTAGCTTTTGCGTATATGGACCCGTGAGATGGGGTAGGAGAGGAGAAGATTCACCGAAGCGCGTCTGCGTGCATGCATTTCGCGCGGCGAGCGCATGGCTTTATAAATAGGCCGCGAGGGAAATTTGCCAGTAGCGCGAGCATTTTTCTCCCGATTCGTTAATGAAACGAGACTGCGAATTGTTATATACGTCGACTATATAATATGTACGAATACGCGCGGTAGTGCTTTGATTTCATCGTCGTTTGATAAAATTCATTTGATAGTTTATTATTGCTTTTTATATTAATATGAATTTTATACGTGTATGTTTTTTTTTATGATTTTCCTGCGTGATGAGAGTGACGCGCCCGCAATGGCGGCTAAATTGATTTCGCGGTCGCTGGAAACAAGCTTGATCGCCGGGTCAACAAATGGATTTCGCGATAAATTCGGTCGTTAAAGTGAAATGAAATGAAAAAAAAAACAACAGGAAAATGTAGCGGCGCACTGTCGAAATATTTCTCTAAATTTAATGTCACGACACGAGCGTGTGCCCCACACCACGCCATCAGCCGTGGAAATATAAATTTTTTCTTTTTTCCTTTGACACATATCGTTTCATTTATATTCCCTTTTCCCCCCCGTTTAGTTTTAACTAGTTTTGTGTTATAGTATCGGCTAATTTTCCCGATCTAGTTGAACTTTTTCCGGCCAAACACCCTCGGGGCTTTGTCAATATTTATCGCGTACGCTCGATAAAAAGTAAAAAAAAATAAAAGCTGCACACGCAAAGCCCTCCGGAAAAAAGGAGAGAGAGAGAGTCTGGCGTGGCGTCCGTTTTTCAAAACTCGACCAAATCCGATAAAAGCTACATGATGCAGCATCACGGCGTCGTCGGGCCACTCTGCTTGTCGACTTGAAAATCCTCTTTTTCCTCTTCCCCCGTACCAGACGGTATATACACAGACTCGTTCGTTCTCCCTCGGGAGGCGGTTCGCGATAAAATACGCGGACCTTAATACGCCCCGGGACCAAACAGATAAACAAGGAGTAGAGGGCAAACGGACCTCTCGAGAAGCCGCAGCCGCCGGCGACACTGTCTGCCCCTCTCTCTTTCGTGTCTCTTTGTCGAGGTGGTGCGGGCTAGCCGGGCGGCGGCTTCCTTATTGGTTTCCCCCGGACAGTCGTCGCAGGCCGAGGAAAAAATATTGTTAGCGAGGCTGAGGGCCGGCGAGTGAGTCTCTCGGGTCGTGGCGCCGCAGAGAGGAGGAGAGAGGATTCTCATTTCGACGGGATTTACAGTGGAATTAATAATGGCGCGGTAGGGGCTTGTTCTCGCCGCGCGGTGTGATTGTCTTCTGATCTTTTTTGGGGGGAAGGGGGGACATGCCACTGCCAAAGGAAATTTAGAAGGGGAAAAGGGTATCTCGCGTGTAAAGTTGGCTTTGAGCTCGGTTCGTGGATCACCGCACCGCAAGCTCTCAACTCAGTGTATAAAAAGTTGTTTTACATTGATCCTTGACAAGAATAACAAAATTGCAATCGAAAGTCGTTTGTTTTTTTTTTCAAGTACGTATACAACCGACTAATTGATTATTCAACCTCTCACCTAAAATTTTTTCATTCAATTTGCTCGTTAAATATAAAAACGGAAATTCGCGAATGCTGTGTTTATGAAGTCACTAATTGAACTTCCCCCGGACGATCGTTAGCGAGGTGCAGTGCAGGCGCAATAGTGATAATTAGCAAATTATTAATACAAAATTGACTGTTTCGACAGTCCTCCCTCCCGCAGACACGCTTCCTCGTAATGAAAGCAATTGTCAATTTGCCAACAAAATCATAACAATTATCTTGTAGTTTCGTAAATATTGACCCGCTTTTCAGGCTATAAAGTGGCCATTATAGTAGAGATAGAAATAACCCTATATTTATGTATATATGCGAGTACAGAGTACATGCATTCGTCGCGGGAAAAAGTTTTCGGCTCGGTATATAATCGACGGCGCTGATCCTGAACCATATAGCAGACGATGTCGGAAAGTATAGGGAGGGGGGAGGTCCGACTCAGGGAAGAGATAAGCCAGTTAAGGAAGATCCGCTAACAAGGCTTACGCGCGTTCGGGCGCTAGCGGGCTGCGGACGTGCGCGGCCAAGATTAACCTACATAACGAGAGAGGGAGAAGCTCCTTGCTTCTACATAGCCGGCGGCGATTAATACCTTCGATTCCTCTCAAGGGCGTTACCCGAGATTTCCGCGCGACCGTGTCCGACTATATTATGACTGCGGTAAGGTTTCCCCATATATATATATATATATATGATATATTTATAATCGTGGACACGTGCAACTCCGAGGGAGAGGTAGATTGAACCAAAGCACCTTCGATCATCACTCCCGAGCCTCCTTTCATTTGCATCTATTGTTTGCTACAGAGGATAGGTCTTGTAAGAGGGAGAGCGCGTTGAAGCTGGGTTTAGGGGTAGGATTGACGATATTGTTATTATCATTAGGTGAATGCGGAGGGTATTTCTCGATGCAGTTCCCCGTGAGTGGGGTTGTGCGTCGGGTTCGGCGGTGGAAGATTATATCCAATAAATTAACGTTAAACCAACATATAATTGATAATAAATGTGACCGACAGAAAGTAAATGAAGTATGTGCGTTATTTATATAACAATAAAGAGCGTGCTAATTATTCAGAACAAATTTAGTACGCGTATAATACGCAAGTTCGCGCTCACTTGTGTTTGCGTCTACTTTGACGTCGCGATATCTCCCGTTAATTAACATTGACGTCCCGCACTTCCCGCGAACTTTGCACCGCTCGCGCGATTATGCGTCCAAACATAGCTACACGCACGCACATACTTTCCAACCCTCCTTGGCGCCGCCCTCGGCAAACAGTCCCACATTGGAAACTTGCTATTTTAATTAGCGCTTTGCACACGCCACCATCGCCTTCCCCGAAGACGTGTAAACAGAGCCCACACTTGCCTGCGAAAAACAAGCAACAGCAGCAGCACCTCTGTTCGCCGTCTCGTAAACGCGGGATCTATACTTCTTTCAGGCGTCATAGGGGCACTCATCGACCGCACCCGCACGCTACGCAGCACACATTGTTCTACGCCGCGCGCGGCGCTTAATACTACTGTATGTGTGTATGCCAATTGTCACTGTATGTGTTGAGAACGACGCGACACCGTTTGAAAGCGATAAAAGTAACGTACGGGCAGCGTAGGGCTATGTGTGGTGCTTTTGACTGAGGCGATCTCATAAAAATCTATGTGCTTTCAGACGGGAATATGTATACACTCACACGAACACCCATCGTTTATTTACCCTTGCACTTATTACGCATCGCGACGACGACAATTGCCCATCACACCTATAGGAGGCGAGTCGAGTAAATAGTGCGTATACACGTCAGGTGAAGAGGGTAATTCGGTGCTCCTCTATCCCCGCGGGCAGTTGTGGGATATGCGCAATAAGTCGTTTTCGAAGAGTCGAGAATAAGTTTGAGAAAGATTTTTCCGTTCCTGCAGTGCCGGAGGAGCATAATTTTGCACCACGCGCGGGCGGCGCAGTTCGCGGAACTTTAAGCTTTCGCCCGCCGCAACGGATATAGTAACGAGTCCCGGTTTCTCGTTCTGCTGCATATATATACGCGCGTACTGCTGCCATTTTTGTTCCCCGGCTGTTGGGGCTTGCCACGCTGAGAAATAGTTCGCCGGAAGTATGCATAATGCCGGTGTTTAATTAAATTTTATCAAACTTCTGCGCGCGCGCGCGCGTTTAATGCCAGAATGAGAAGTGTAAGCGTCCGCGCTTGCGAGTTAAATTGCTAAAGAGCGGTATGCTCCGCACTCCGCAGCAAAATTAATATAATACGCGATCGTTAGTTTAGAACGAGATCCACCGAAAGATACCGAAATAATGCCTACAAAAAAAGAGAAAAAAATCATAACAAATAGATAAATACTGCCCGGATACTTCTGATGAAACGCTGTCAATATCTTGGAAGAAACGGTGAATATTTTAGGTCTCAGGACAAATTTCAAATGCTAAAAACTAAACTATTTAGATCTATATTTTCAAATTTATGTAGAATACTTTTATAAGTGTTGAATCTGTACGTAGTCTAGACATATTACATGAAACTTTTTACATTTGATATTACTGAAATTAGTCTTCTTAAATATAATAAATATCATTTTAATTACACTAAGGCTGCCTTCACACAAATTAACCTAGAATTAGTTAATATCGTCGCTTCCGAACAAAAAGGCTCTATCTCGGAATCTAGATTCAAAAGATCCAATCTTGGAATCCGGTATGAAAAGACCGGATCTGGGAATCTGGTCGATAAAGGCCTTATTTCGGAATCCGGTTGGAAAAGACCCTATCTCGGAGTCCGGTTGGTAAAGACCCCATCCCGAAATCTGGTAGAAAAAGCCTTATCTCGAAATACGGTTAGAAAAGACACGGAATCCAGTGAAGACCCTATCTTGGAATCCGGTTTGAAAAGACTATTTCAAAATCCGGTTGGTAAAGACCCTATCTCGGAATCCGGTTGGTAAAGACCCCATCCCGGAATCCGGTTGAAAAAAGCCTTATCTCGGAATCCGGTTGGTAAAGACCCTTTCTCGGAATCCAGTTGAAGATTATCTCACTCGCAAATTTTTAATTTGATTACTTAATCCCTTGAAAAAATATTATAACAATATAAAATAATTTTCAAATTAATTATTAAAATTTTTTGCAATGCTGTCAACTTAATTCAGGCTAAAAAAAATTGGCGTGTGGAGATTACGCCTTCTGCAACTGGATTCCGAGGTTAGGACCTTTTTCTACCGGATTTGGACGTAGCGACTTTTTCAACCGGATTCCGAGATAGGGACTTTTTATTCTGAAGCGACGTTATAAACTGAACTGTCTACATTGATGAGACTGATAATGTAAATATCCTACTAGATGTTCTATTAGAAAATATATGAAATTGTTGCTTGTCACGTTCCATTTGCTAGAAAATACTTTTCTAAATATCCTAAATGGTTTACTTCTGAATTAAAATATTGACGGTTGAGAGGAAGAAAGCATATCTCGGGGCAAGCAGCGAAGAAGGGGCTATCTTGGCGCGAGCTCTGAAGAAGGCGCTATCTCGGCGCGAACTCCGAAAAAATTGCTATCTCGGCAGCTGAGGTAGCGCCTTTTTCGGAGCTTGGGCCGAGATAGCGCCTTTTTCGGAGCGCTTTCTTCCTCTCAGCCGTAGATATGAAATCCGTCTCAAAAAACAATATCATCTGCTTTTTCTTTTGCTTTTCATCGAGATTTTGTGCAGTGCTAGTCTTCATCCAGCTCCGGGAGCAGTGCTTTTCTTCGTACGAGGCGTTGATATGTAAACAGCTTTGAGAACACCGAAACGATAATAAATTTTTTGTAGATTTCTTCACATTCATAGCACTTTCCTTTCATGCCGAAACATCGTAACTATAACCTTAATTTTGCGATATGCTAAGCGAGAAAAATTTGCGATATGTATACGTATGTTTAAAAACTATGCGCCCACAACGTTCGCTTGCTATACATTACATAGTACCACAAATTTTCTTATCACACTTTGCTTCTCGTTAATAATGAGGCCAAACTATACGCCGAAGGAAAGTTCAAGCTTTTGCGAGCCGATGAAGTTATATATGACAAGATACCGCGTTTTAAAAACTCGAGCGCTACATTTTATCATATATTATGTATATCTCTCACGTATAACTATGAAATTGCACAGTGTGGAATGCAATAATCTCAGCTCGATTATTACGCGCACGCGTGAGCCTCTCATCTCCATTGCAATACTCTCTCTCTCTCTCACCTCTCCTCTTGTTACATATTCTAAGGCGAAGAGGGTGTTCGCCCCACATACACGAGCCGCTCCTCGGAAGTAATGAAGGAGAAGAAGCGAATCTCCTAGCGAAGAGAGAGAGAGAGAGAGTGCAGGTTAAGCTTGCCGAGAATGAATATTCAGAGAGCCGTCGCCTCGGGGACACGTGACCTACTATATATATATATCGCGAGTGGTGGCGCTGGTATAGGTGTTGGTGCGCTTACACATAAAGCGGAAACTGCAGTGCGCCCGCGCCGTCGAGTGTGAAATGATCCAGAGAATGCTGCCACTGGTGAGAGGCAAGGTTTTCGCGCGCTAGCGTTTCGATCACGGCCGCGCCCGATACACCTTTATATATATAACACATCCATATACGCGTGCATACACGTACATGCATGAGTCGCTTAAGAATCTTGTAGCGGCAAACTCTGCACGGAGAAGCCAAACTCTTGGCGCGCAATTATGTTATACGTATATATACAGCGCCGAAGAATTTCGAACTCGGCGCGTCGTCGTCGTATACTTGCAGCGCTATATTATATACTTTTTGCGCTGCGGCTGTGTTGTATATGTATATAGCTTTATATAGAGAATTACTTCGGTGCGGCGGCAGATTCGCGCCAGCGCTGATTTATTTATGTACGCAAATTGTGGTGCGAGCGCGAGCGCAGCGTTTATCGTGTGGTAGTGCAGAGGTACCACGGGTACGCAGCTGGTGCATGTGTAACTTTGTCTTTGATAAAAGATTTGTATAATATTATATAACTCGAGCGGGGAAATACTTACTTGGATTTTTCATCAGGGATGAGATTTTTAGTTGGAAAGGAAATGAAGGTTTGCAATTACTGGAATAATTCGGTTATGATTCCGACGTTGAATATGGATTTTTCAAACTGTCGCGAGAGATTACGAATTAATGCGCATCCTCGGCAAATTCTAATAAGATCGTTTTCATTGGAGAAGAGCTTGAGAGACCGCGACTGCAATCAAGTCATTCGTATTCCGCGAATTCGAAAGTA
Organism: Torymus auratus; assembly: GCA_900474315.1. Lineage (NCBI taxonomy): Eukaryota > Metazoa > Arthropoda > Insecta > Hymenoptera > Torymidae > Torymus > Torymus auratus. The sequence continues at coordinate 19,831 of UXGD01001005.1, forward strand.
ATTGCCTCTGAGCGTAAGTTCCTGGTTTAGAGAACTTGGTCGTCTGTATGTAAAATCGTCGCGGAAATATTCGTTTTTGATTGGAATGAAAATGACGTGCTTTTTTCTGATTGAACGGACAAACGGTACAGATGCCGAGGCGGCAATTAGGCGTTAGAACGTAAACGTTCAACGGCCGTTGATAAAATCTACCTTGTTAAAACAACAACCGTGTACCAACAAAAATTCGCGCGCGTATCGCACTCTCCCGCACCTCGTAAACAAGCTTCGGAAACCTCCAGCCGGCAATTTTCCCCACATTCGGTAGTCGGACATTAATAGCGTGTCAAAAATTCATATGAAAAATTGATCAAAATTCCACCAAATACACACATCCCTCTTAACAACCCTGCCACATAAAAAAATACACAGACATCCCCATTACGGAAATGACGCAAGAGCACTCAATCTACAACCCGCAAAATTCCCGCCAATCAATTCGCGTCACTCTAGCCCACTCTAACCCTCTCTCTCTGTTTTGTTTGCAGGTCCTAGCAGAGGAACCACCACAACCACCATCACTACCACTAGTAGCAACACAACGACTGCCGGGGCGAGACGATGACGAGGCCGAGAGTGGAACAGCACGAACAGCACCAGCAGCAGCAGCAGGGGCGGTCAGTGCATCCCGAGAAGCCACCCCAGCAGCAGCGCTGACCGTTGTCGTAGCCGCTGCCGCCACCGCGTCCACGTGTGTCGTCGTCGTCGTCACCCTCGTCGTCCTGCTACCAATCGTCCCAGCGAGACAGCGAGAATGCTGCTCATCCTCAGCCTCCTGATAATAATGGCCACGGCCCAAGCCTGGCCCTCGGATCCCCAGCCAAGGCTCAACATCAAGCACCGTAAGTCAAATGTGTCTTTATATGCGATGTATTGTAGTGGGATAGTGAATTGTTGGGTTTGTTTGGTGATTCTTTCAAACATAGGATTTTTGATGAGAAGATTGAAGAGCGTATACAAATCACACCTTCTGAGCCTAGTTTTTTCTACTGTTTGTACCACATAATATAGAAGAAAAAAATCAACAGTCAGAACTTTTCAAGGAATCATATTCTAATTTTTAAAAAAGCAAATAAAAGTTGATTTTATTTTTTTCACAATGTCTCGGACGTTTTTAGGATAAATGTTTGTTAGTCGAAGAAAAGGCTTTTATTTTGCTTTTTAATTTAAAAATTTTCAATCTTTGAAAGAAAGATATCAGCAAGGCTTTTTAATTGTACATGATTTTTTCTTTTATATTATGATACAACGAGTAAGAAAAACCAGGCCCAGTACATTCCGTCATTTAATTCAATTTTATAAAATTACTTATTCAATGTGTGCAGAATTTTAATTCTTCGATGAGTAAAATTTAAAAACAAGATATATTTTAAATGAGAAGGTGAAGGTCGTAACAATATGCGATTTATTTTTACTTGTAGCAACGACATCGTCGGCTACTACAAACAAATATTGTCCTACTCCGTGTATGCCTATAATATTCGGTTTTACACTCGTGGAAGCATGATACCCTTTTTTAGCATATATTTCTACGTCAGTGCTTTCCTAAAAAATGTATAATATTAAATTGGTTAATACAGCTTCATTTTATCAATTACATTATGTTGATAGTATTATACCATACAAAGGCCACATACCTCAACGAGAATTCCGATAAAGCTAGCTAGAATTATCGGAATGCTAAAATTATATATTGGATTACGTCGAATCATATATATATATGTATGTGTATGTGTAGCAGGGGAGGTCATTCCCTAAATTTATTTTTATCGCACTCATTGATATGAGTAAAAACTTCACTTATTTATAAGTGACATAATTCATTAAAAAATTAAACTTATAAAAAATTGTAGAATTTTTTCCAATTAATACAGCGCAAGACGGGCGTAATTTCACTCAAAGCAATTTTCATCGTTTTTCCAATTATCTTTTTTCCATGCAGGTATTACGTTTGCTTTCTAATAGAAACTAATTGTTTTTTTTTATTTTTTTTATAAAGACCACCATTCAGTTATAGAAATCAAGCGAGAAACCATTATCACAATAACGATTAGATTGTTTTTTTTTCGCTATTGCTGCCCAGTTGGAAAATGAATTTCGACAACGTCCATAAATATTTTATACTACATACTCACACGCACACATATACCCGTATTACAATTCCAGCGCACTGGCAATCATTTCCTTTATCATCCAATAAAACTTTCTCGATATTCACATACGTGAGCCAACTGCCTCTAAAGACTAATCAAGCCGAACTTAAACTTAATCCCCGGCCTCTCCAGTGCGCCATATCTACCGCTTAATTCGTCAACCAAGCGAAGACGGACCGGCGGAGGGGGGGAGAAAAGCATTCGGGAAATAGTGCCGTAATTCGTTTTTACGAGCACGAGTGGAATGATCCGCCGCTTGGACGGATGTGTCATACGTGACGATAGTACGCGGTCTAAACCGCGACAAAACAAGAGAGCAAGCAAGAGATAGAGCGAGAATTGTACAATTAGGTATTTGGGTCACACGCACACATAGAACTGGCTCGTTCGCTTTGACCATCGGGCGCGTTGGGCAAAAGTAAGCTCGTTAGCCGGCGCCCCGTTGGTACGGGCTCGAAAGAGTGAAATTTGTACGCGCGCAGCAGCGGCGCCGAATCCTAATGCGAAATTTCGCGCGGATTTTACGAGCGGCTGCATCGCCAACTGACAGTCATATATACATATATAGCCAGACGCAAACATGCTGCACGTACACACGCGTAGCTTCGCGCGCGGTGATTTTCAATTTTCCGGAGCGCCGAGCGGAGGGGTATATTTACGATTTTTAAAATGCTTCCAGCGTTGCGGTGGGTTGGTTGATTTTTTTTTCTATCTCCGTGTTTGCGCTCGCGTAACAGAGTGAATTCGTTCGTTCGCTTGTAATTGCGCATTGAAAACATGCAGATGAAAACTGTATAGTTTATTTTTCCGTTCGATCACTTAGTTTTATTTTATTTTGTTTTTTGATTTACATTGATATTTATGGAAATATTTATCTTGAATGTGATTTTAAACGTTATCATTGATATTTAAGAGCTTTTCGAAATTTCAAATAATAAATAAATATAATAAAATGTTGTAGGCATGTCGTATTGATTATTACCACCCATTTTACTCGCATTTTTTCCAGTCGTTTTGATTGAAAATCAGTTTTTTTTTCGTTGCAAATACTGACTGAACGTAGAATAGTTTGAATTGATGGAAAACTATTACTTTTTGTCCAACGGAGATAATTTTCAAACAATAGGAAAATTCTCCTTGAATTTAGAGGAAAATGATGTTGAACCGAAAAATAAGATTTCAGTTTTAAAAGTGATATAATGTTTGATTCAAAAAGAAAATCGCTTTAAAACAAAGGATCTTCATAAAAGGAATATCCTTTTGACTCAAATAATAAATTTTTCTCAATGCACGTGTCGTTTTTGTAATATTTTTAAAATTTCAATTATTCGGAAAACTGAAATAAAAGCCCGGTGTTATTCACAATTCGCACGATAGATTTAACGAGCGAGCTAAAGCAGGCATTTTGTACAGGTGAAGAGAAAAATTATTTCGTAACGGCCTATTACGTGAGGCTTTTCGAAAAATCTCATCATTAAACGAGAACGCACTTGCATGCGCGGACTGAAAATTGAAATTATTTTTATCCAAATTTTAACTACAATGTTTCGTTTTTATTGGACCGCTTTAATACATATAATTCATATGAAAGTGCGAATGCTCTCGCTTATTTTATACAGCGCATACGCATTTTATAACAGGTTATTTTAAGGGGCCAGCGGGGGTTCAACGTGAAAATTGAAAAATTATCAATTAAAATTAAAGGCAATAATAATTATATAATTAAAAGCTATACTTTCCTAATAGTAGGTTCTACAAATAATTAATTTATGCATCTATGATTCTGAAGAGAGTTTTAATCGAATTGGCTAGCAAAAATTCACAGATATTCTACAACAGATCTGCGAGGGACTAAGCGGAAGACTTTTCCGAAAAAAATACATCAACAATGAAAAATTGTGTTTAGTCACTTTTTCAGAATTTCAATATTTTTCGGCATCAATGAATTTTGATTTCAGTTCCTACTTACTTTTTCCAAAATCTGCTTCGCTCAGTCCATAATAGATACATTGCAGAGTATTTTCTTAAGCCAACCCGTTTGAAACTTTCTTCAGAATCTTGTGGTAAAGCACTTTTGGACCTATAATACTCGTAGGATCATTCCAGCTATCCACAAGAAAATTTGATACGTATATACGGATGCCTATATTACTTATTTGTATAACCTACTTCTAGGAAAGTAGCCTATCATTATATAATTATATTGCCTTCAATTATAATTAATAATTTTTCAATTTTCAATTTAATCCCAACTGGAACCGTTATAATCCAACGCGAGCCACGACCTCACAAGAGTCTGTTACGCCTAACTCAAAAAACAAAACAATGAATTTCAAACTCATGCCTATACCCGAGATCCCACAACATACTCGCGCTACGCACCGAAAAAACGCAGTCGTCATCGTCATCGTCTTTCCACACTCACACACATGCGCGCACTCGGGGATAATTAGCCACGCCGAAGAATGTCGCAACGGTGCCTGACAGCCATTCCGCTGCTTATATATACGCACACCCGGCGCTGCTGCATTCCGCGCGGATCCTCGCGCGTATATAACTGGCGCAGGATTTTCTCTCGTACTCGCTGCTGCTGCGTTACGAAACGCTGCCGCGCGTGTACACACAGACGTGCGCCGCGATTTCATTCACCGTGTGTATGCGCTATATAAGCGTCTGGCTCACTAACGATCTCGCGCACGACAGCTATAGACGTATTATATAGGCGCAAGAGATGCGTTGGGCAAAAACGTTTCGACAATGACCCGACGAACGTGTCGCGTATATTTCTCTCTTGTTCTCGCGTATATTATATGTATATGTAAGGTAGGTATATCGCAGCGCGGTACAATTTACCCCTGGCTTTTATCGACAGGGTGTGAAGCGACCGCGGGCAGTTTTTTCTTCTTTGCGCTTACCATACGGTTATATGTTTATTGTTTATTTTGGTTTGTCTTTTTTTTTTTTACTGTTTCTGGGTAATTGTTTTTTATAGTAGTCGAGCTGATGTCTACGCGCGACAGGTTGACTATACAGCGCTATGTCGTTAATTAATAATAATTGCTAAGCGTCCGCGTAGTTACGGTTGGTTGGGCACGCGTTAGACACTTGTATACAAATAAAATAAATATATATATAATATAGTATAGCGATTTAGAGGTTTGAAATTCGTTGTTTGTATTTCATTTATATATTTTAACGAGCAAACAAATGCTGCGCGCGCTGTTAAAAGCCAAAGGCAAAGCTCGATACGCGTTAATGATTAAATACTAGATTATTTACTTTATACGCTCAGCGTGCAATAATTAAAAATGAAACTATAACAGTAACATTGTGCTGGAATTAATTTATTTCCAGTCGAGCGCGCGAGCGCGTAAACCCGTGAAGCTGAAATTCAAAATAATTCATTGCGGCTGTCGCTGCCACGTCGCGCGGTAAGTCGAGAAAAAAAAACACTCGCGATTAGCCGCGTAATGAAGCATCTCGTTGAATGAAACGACCGAGAAAAAGAGAGAAAGAGGGAGAGAGAGAGAATAAGATGAGGCGAGGAAAAGAATTAAGAGCCCCGTCCATCCGTTCGAGCCTCGGCATAACACACTCGTATTCCCAAGACCCGAGTCAGTGTCGCTTCTCTCGCTTTCTCGGTCGGCGAGTTACTCAGCTCCAAAACGTTGATTCACTTTAGAATGAGAGAGAGAGAGAGAGAGCGTGCGAGTGATGCTGAGATGAGAAGAAAAACACATACACACATATACGTTTGTGCTCCATTCATGAATCGAGGTCGTGTGTATGTAGCCCACGCCCGAGGATAGCGGCACCTATATATATCTATACACGTATATACATATATAAACTGATTAAATCTGACGGCTGTAAGCGTTGAAAAATGTAGCAGCGGGGGTAGGGGTAGAGAAGAAGGTAGTGGAGCACGGAAGAATGTGCCATAATACGAGCGCGCCGCCGCCGCCGCGTGTGGGTAATTAAAAGCCCCCTTGGAGAGGCTATTAAGGGCCAGAAGTTTTTCAGCGCCGCGCGCGGCTTTTAGGACGCTCTCTTGCCGCGTGTATATATATGTGTATACATATATAACGTCAGTGAGCTCGCGAGCGCCCACCGAGGAAATTCCCAAGGGCGCCGCCTGCCCGTCGTACTCTCCAGCGAGACTGGCTATCTCTTCTTCTTCTTCTTCTATCTCTCCGTCTGCTACTTTCTGCCTCGTATGTGTGTGTGTGTACTTTCCCGGTGAGCGAGGTAGATCCTTTCGTGATGCTGCTGGTGCTGCTGGTGGTATATAAGTCTTGTACCGTAATTTGGCGCGCTGTCGTGTGCAACAGAGTTATAGGTGGACGCTTGGAATTTGTATTATGTAAATTCAGCGCTGCTTCTGATAAATACACACGAATCGTATATGTTGGTGATATATTAACTGGTAAATATATGTACATGTATCTGTACACGTCAAGCATACTTTATGTGTCTATAAATGTATGATGGGCGATTTTTTTTTTTGTCTCTGGTAACACAGACAAGCCGCGTTAACAAACAAGACTGCGCGTGTCCTAAATACCGCGGAGTAGTCATTAAAGAGCCAGAGAGTGAGGGAAAAAATGTGCGCTTTACTCCGAACAACGTCTTGATTCATCACCATAAAGGATAAAAAAAAAGGAGAAACTTCTCTCCCAATTATACTATACGCTCCTCTATAGTACACATTACGCGCGCGCGCGCAAAGCTTCGCGCTGTGTATGTATATATAACGGCAGCCCTGCTTCTAATGGCTTTTCATTATTCGCCGCGATATCGCGTCTACACGCCGCGCGCTCCTTCATATACACACACCCGCGCGTCGGCTCCCCATTATACTATATTCTCAAAAGTGGCCATTTCGGAGTAATGAAAGTGCCGTGCGGTCCGTCTCTCTCCCCATCCTGTATCCATTCACCCTCTTACTCTTCGCGTTTTCAGCACCCCCTCACCGCGATGGAGAAAAAAGCCGGCTCATTGTCGAGCGAAGGAGAGGCCGGACGATTAGCATATCCATCACTCGGATGGAGATGGAAAGAGAGAGCCTTTCAACGTATGCAGTCTACCGACTCTCTCGTGCAATCGAGAAAATTTCGGAACGTCTCCCCATACCGCCACCGCCGGGGGGATATTCTTTGTACGTCTCGCGAGGACTAGCCATCGCCTATGTACATCGCCACCGCGACTGCGGCTGTTAGGCAGATTGCTATTCGCCCAGATGGACGTCTGCTCGTCTCCGTGGTCCCGTTAATGCGTGATGCTTTCTTTTCTAGCTTTTTTGTCTTTTTTCTGGTTCTATTATACGCGAACGCTGTCTCGGAAATGAATTTTTTTCCACGAATGGTGAACGAGGAAGTTCCATCACTCTACAATATTACAAAAGAAAATAGTACATGTGGATAAACAAACAAAAATCAAGCGTGCGCGTATGTATTACTGAATTTCCGCGCGGTATATACCAAAAAGAACATTTGAAGCTCCCAAGCGCAGCGTTTATACCACCAACTCGCGCTTCGGCCCATTACTCCTGACGGCGCGATTAACCTGCGGCGCGCGGCTGAACCCGATTACACGTTTCGCCTCCTACCGTCTCCCCTCTTCCACCTCACGTCGCGGTCTCGCCAGAGCCAGGGATCAAGGGCTGCTGCTGCTGACTCTGGGATCTCGCGCGTGGTGACCTACCCCCCCGCGTCGCTCTCAACTCGCGCGAGATTTTGGTATATAGCCGCGGCGCCGAGTTGCATGGTTAATTCAGCGAATCATAATGTCGATTTCCGTGTACGTATGGCGAAGTCAGGGTAAATTAGCCTGCAGCCCGACCGAACGGTAAAAGTTATGACGTTGCGGCTCCGCGGTGGTTGGAAATAGGAAGGAAGGAAAGAAAGAAGAGCCTGCCTGCCGCAGGTGAATCAGAGTATAATTTTCAGTGCGCCGGCACGCGCAGTTGCTGCGCGCCGTTAGTAGAGGGGCAATTTTCGTGACGAGGTCACGGGATTATCGTGCGGCCGCTGCTGCCTCCCGCCGCGTGCTCGCGCGGTAGCTTTAAACCGTAATTTCCCCGGGAAATTCGTTTTGTGCACAGTCATGTACGTTGATATATATATACATACGCTGTTGGCGTGTATTAGAACGAGGACAGTACAGCACTTTCTTCGCCATATCTCCGCACGCATTGTGCGCTGCTTAATAGCCCGAAAATCCCCCGAAAAATGTTGAAATCCCCGAAAATTAACTATAACGGTGTCGCATCAGAAAGTCATTCTTTTGCGCCACCCCCTCGGTCATACTACGTGCTCTGAAGCGCCGACGTCGTGCCACGTTGTGATCCTCCTTCGTCTTCTTCGCTTTTTCGCGGGGGGTAGCTCTTCGCGCGCTCGCAGATCCTCTTAAAAATTGTAATGCGCTTCTGTGCTCGCTCTCTCTCTCGCCGCAGCATCGTCGCTAAGAGGATCGTCGTCGACGGCGGTGGAAAATAAGCGATAAAAGCACGCGGACGAATGTGTGCGCGACCGCAACCGCAGCAGCGACTTCATATAATGATGATAAGTTGGCCTTTGTTCGGCTCTCAAGCTCGTGGAGAGGACGAGCGGCCAGTCTCATTTTGTCGGGGACTTGGCGGTGTAGCAGCGGGTGCTGTGTAGCGGCTTTGTTTTTTTTCGTGTGAGAAGAGAGAAGCGCAAAGGGAGATTTTTGAGGCGGCATTTTATTGCGAAAAGTGAGAGCGGTGAGGGTTGATAATTAGATTTTGTTAAAGGAAATGAAAGCAGCTTCGAATTCCGCGCTGAAAGTCTTCATTCGCGTACCTCGTTTGGTTTTGATTTCATTTTCGTTTTTATTATACGAAAGAAGATATTGCTTATGAAATATTAATAAGGTTAATGCACAGGCCCATAAAAAGTGGTTTGGCGCGATGGCTTGGCTATATTGTTTTTTGGTTGAAAAAAAAACTCTGTCTCGGAATCCTGTTGGAAAAGACCCTATTTCAAACTCCAGTTGAAAAAGGCCCTATTCCGTTGCGACAACCCCTATCTCAGAATCCGGTCGAAAATGGCCTTATCTCGGAATCCGGTTGGTAAAGACCCTATCTTGGAATCCGGTTGAAAAAAAGCTTTATCTCGGAATCCAGTTGAAGAAGGCTACATCTTACACGCAAATTTTTAAATTGATTACTTAATCCATAAAAAACTTTTCAAATTAAATATTAAAAATTTTCCACAAGGTCCCAGGATCAACAAAATTTGCGTGAGAGATAAAGCCTTCCTCAACTACATTCTGAGATAGGGTCTTCCAACAGGATTCCGAGGTAGGATCTCCTAAACCAGATTTTGAAATACGGTCTTTTCCAACAGGATTTCGAGATAGGACCTTTTCCAACAGGATTCCCAGATAGGACCTTTTCCAACCGAATTACGAGATAGGGCCTTTTTATTTGGAAGCGAAAATGCATTATCTGTTAATAATAATAATCTGATAATTTATCTGTTACCGAATCGGTTTTGAATTATTTGAATACGATTTTTTTTCTTCGAGGAATAGCAAATCAAAGCAAATCAAAAATTCTATTGTTTCTCGAAGAAAAAATATTGTTCGATACTTGTGCGACAGATGATTCTCGATTCGTGTAATTGTCACCTCACTTCGGTCGGGCGACTCACACTCGTACGGGAATCATCTCTCTCGCACTAGTATCGAAATGTACTATTATTTACATTGTAATCAATGGAATGGAGATAGAAGCACACTCGATCGTATTCGCAACTATATCTATACAAATCGCACCTTTTTCATATAATTAATTAGGTCAATAGTATTGAAACAATCGTCGTGCACAATATTATATTTCGATGAAAACTTTTTTTATTTACGTTGTAATTAATGGATTGCGGATAAAATAAGCGCCATTAATCAAGACATTTCACATATTGAAGTTTCGTTATAGCAGCCGATCCTATCCACAACTATCTACGAAAAGTCGCTGACGAGCCAAAACTTTTCTCAACAAACAGACAGATTCATGTGCACACACACACACCGGAATTATTGGAAAATTCCCCAATAATTCCCTTCAGCTTCTCCCCGACCCTCAAAGACTTTTTCAATCGCTTTCGACTGCGGATGCCTCTAAATCAAAGGACCGCCGCTCGCGCGGTTATTACCCCGATAAATTCATAGAAAAATAATAAGTACAGGCGTGCCCCGACACCGTGAGCTAAAGGACGAAAAGATCGGAAGCGAGAACGGTAGACGATGGGTGGGGAAAAGGGGGAAGGTATTATATATCGCCGTAGAAACTAGCAGCGGCGTCAAAGGGGGCGCGCGCGCGCGCGAGAAAATAAGAAGAAAGCCGCGGACTTTGCAGTAGCCTGCTCGCGTACGTATATATAGATATATAGGTGGATAAGGACGCACAGGAGTATAGGGAGGTAGGGGGAGGAGGAAAAAGAGAGTAGAGAGGAGAAAAACGAAGCGGAATTACTTCCAGAGGGAGCGTGCTTCCACTGTGCGCGTTTGCTCGCGCCATGTGCCAGACCGTAATTCACTGCCCTCCGCTCCTTTCTTCTTCTTCTTCTTCTTCTCTGCCCCCCTCCTCTTCGCTACGGTCATAGGAGAGAAGAGAGGGAGCAGCAGCAGCAGCAGTAGATACGGTCGGCGAGAGCGATATGACTCGCTGCTGCGCGAATTTCCAGCGAGCGTGAGAGAGAGAGAGAGGAGAAACGCGCGCGCGATAGGGAAGCGAATAAGCGAATGGAAGAGAGAAAGCTACCTACCTGCTGCCGCTGCGTCCGGCGAAATTACGGCCGGCCGTTGGAAACAGACACGATCCACGCCCGGGTATAAATGCGCGCAATGCGTTCGTCTTTTTGCGCGTTATGCGGTCCTGTGCGGTGGATATATCTGCAGTGTATGAGTGATTCTTTTCTCTTTTGTTTCTTAATTCTAAAGTAAATCCAGGCTCAAGCGGGCTGTATAAATACAGCTCCTGTAATATCCCGCTGAGGGATATTTTAATCACGCCCAAAGCAGCGCGCTCTGAATTGATAACGCGCGGCTTATTTTAACACGACAGACGCAGGCGCGCTTTTAGCTATATAAGTAATGTCATACAACTGTGAGCATGTGCGTACTTTACAGTGATGTCGTTGATGCGCGTCAAACAAGTGCATTATAACTATATTATACAAGTTTTTTTCATTATCAGTCGGTGATCCTCAGCAATTGATTTCCATAAACATAAGACATAATTTATATATATATTACCGGCACATCACCACTGCACTGCCAGCAACAATATCTCGCTCTCTATAAGCGAATAATCTATCGCCACGCTACATATCAACCCCCCTCTCTTGCTTCCCGTTAAAAAAAACACGAAAATTCACTCTTCGAATTCACCGTACACGCTCTCGCCTATGTACACTCAACCCTTGCTGCGCTGGTCATCCATCATCCGTACACGTGGCTTCTCTCTCTCCCTCCCTCAGCGAAAATCACTTTTCAGCGAGTAACGCGTGTATATATGAGAGCCGAACGATCGATCGATAGATCGATCTCCCCTCGCCAAACTGACCGACCGCGATGTAGGTGATGTATATACCTACATATATATGACTCAACATGGCGATGACGATGCGGTAAAGAGTCGATTATTGCGTGCCGCGGCCGGCGAGTCACACACAGCTCGTATACACCGCTTCGATATATTTAATGCGCCCTGACGATAGGAGTGAGGCGTGTGTGTGCACTGACGACGGCGGTTGCACTATAGCTCGCGTCCGGTGATGATTCACGCGTCTATATGGTATATATATATAGCAGCCAGGTTAGTCAGTCAGTCGAAAGCACGACGGTAGCGGTTGCGTGCATCTATATAAGTGTGCTACGAAGCGCACACACACACACAACGCGCGCGTGGGCGTGATCGGGAGGGCTGATAAGATACGTATACACACGTATATATGTGCGTACAATCGTGAAGCGTTTAGCCGTGAGAGGTGTGCGGCGTGATTGTATGGATTCCGCAGCTACAAATAGGTGCTTGTGTGTGTGTGTGTGAGTGGGTATATATGTTTTTTTTCGGGGTTAGCAGTGGCGTATGCGAAGTATCGGTAATGCTATATCCCAGTGAAAAAAAGCGCAAAGTCAATTGCTTGTTTCGCGCACACTGAAGAGATATAGTAGAGCGGATATTAATTGACGATACAGCGTATTTCACTCCTGAAGACTGAGCGAGCGAGTGCATTATTTAATTTGTATAAAATTTCTCTGTGGTAGCTTTACGAGACAGTATAGTAATTTTTCCAAAAAACTATTTTCTCAGTGCAAGAACGTGTCTTTTCAGTAAATTTCGGCTGCCCTATTATTATAATATGTATATGCTTTGTTTACGCATACGCAAAATAGACACGATAAATGGATTTTTTTTGCACGCTGTTAGGGGATGAAGGATAAATTTCGCGTTGCGGTTTACGCGGAAAATAATTCCAATGGTATAACAGCACGCTTGCTTCTCTAACTTGTACTACGCTATTTATTGGCTCTCGAGCAAATAAAGAGCTTGTTAATTCGGCAAAAGTGCTTGCTAACCTATACAACAATGCTATTCGTATAGGAATAACAAATATGCTCTTTGTATTTTCAACATCTCTAGGCGAGCGGGAAACTACTTTTGCGCTCGTATTTGCGCAGTGATGAGGTAACTGCCCTCGTGCTCGCGTTACCGAGTTGTTACACATAGCTCGGCTCGATCTCTTGCGCGTTACAAATTGTTAAAGTAACTCGACCAAAAAATGAGATTATTGTTTCTCTCTCAAAATCGAAGCAGGTATCTTGAATGATTTTATCTTTGAAAGACGAATATACCGTATAGCACGAAGTTTACCGCGCCGTTAACTCGCAACTATGTACATATACTTATATTTACTCGCTTATACGCTTCCCGTTTCCCGCAGTGCTTTCGTCCGAAACCCGTGTAAATTAAAAACTTATCGAACCGCACCAGACGCGCATCATCGATCAGAATTAATCATATTGAGACAAATCATCCGTTATACAATCCACTGCACGATGCAGCCTCTCGACATAAGCACAGTTCTTGCTATGCTATCTTTGCTCGTTATAAGTGCGCGTATAATTCGCGGCGACGCTTATATCTCGAGCGATCGTGGAAGCGGAGATAGAGATATTACGGGGAGGGAGAGAAAGAGAGAGAGAAGGGCGGAGCACACTCAGTGTCTGTGCGTGTATCAAAGCATCATTAGCGAGATTGAATCGTATGCTGCAGCATTTATATACATGTATACCATACTTATATGTACATATACATTTCAGACTGCAGTCATCCCTCTAAATTTCAATAAGTACATTTTCACTTATTGAAATAAATGCACGACTATATATCTATATATACTTCTATGAAATAGTACTTATCAGAATAGAATTTCAGTTATTAGAATTTAGAGAGAGATTCCGCAAATCTCCGAGAGTGAAGCTCATTATTATTGGATAATCACGGCGTTGTTCTACCGTATGACGAGCATCGGCAATTCACGCGTTATTCTCGAATAGTCTTTAGATTTCGCGCGTGTGTGCAACGCCGTATTATATAGAGTCGAGAGTCTTGTGACGAGCGCGTCGTTGCGCCCGCGTCTCTCTTCTACACTCCCTATACATACGCGTATCAGTAAGTGCATGCCAATGGCGTTTCCCCGCAGCCTCCTCCTTGCCTCCTTATAACGTCATTATAAAGTAGCGAAGTGACGCGCTCATCCACTCGGGATACCAAAGAGAACAATTAGACCGTCAGCTTGCTGTAATAATACCAAAGTATATATACGCACACACGCAAAGCGTATATCTATCTTCGTAATTCAATCTTGCATTAGCGTCAAGACGGATGAGTGCTTCCTTTCCCAACCCCTTTTGTTCGTATCTCTCTATCCCTCTACGTGTGTGCTTTCCCGTGCGCGAGGGAGAGAGAGGAAGAGAATGCATTACGGGACTCGGCTAAGCACCGCAGCGGTGCGCCCGTGAATTTATCATCGTCCTCCGTGATGTCTGCATAATTGAGAATATTGTAACAACGCGTTGTGGCCGCCGTCTTTGGGTGAGTTTGCATTAGCTTCCGTCGATTTTTACAAGAGGGATATCTATACGCCGGAGTGTCAAAACAAAAGGTATACCTATTATGTATATGCAGGTGTGAAATTTCAGCGGCCGTTGGTCGGTCATCGAGAGCTGGTGTATATACCCTTGAAAATTTTAAGCGCGAGTGGTCTCGCGCGAAAAGTTGGAGGGATGAACGGGGGTTAGTCATCCACTTGAAATTTGAGATTATAACAAGTATGACGGGCCTTGGCGCGCGATGGCTTTTAGAGTTTGCTGCCTTGCCATCCCCTCGCGTCGGTCTGTATAATATTACAGGCCGTGTTTTTGCACGGTAGATGCAAAATTCGGTGAGTGTGATGCGAATTCCGTGGTCTGCATAGGGCGCGCGGAGGAGAGGAAAAGTTTTGGAAATTCAATACTCACGAGCTGTTATTTTCTCCGTTGTCCATCATAAAATTCCTATATATATGGAAAAAGGTTTAACACAAAAAAAAAAAAAAACAAAAATATTGGGTACTTTAATCGTCTGAATAGGTAAAAAAAATCACAGAACTAACAGGATATATAGTTATTGGCACAAAACCAAGAGAATAGTTATAACCAACTTGATAGTTATAGCGTAAAAACGTAAAAACAGTTGGCAAAATGATTAATATTTCTTTGTTAATCTAACTAGATATTTTCTTGGTTGTGTGTTTAGTAACCAACTGGTTGGTTAATGTACAACCAATCCATTTTTTTCCGCGTATATATTTACTTTTTCACTGTCTATCTTTGCCCCCACCGACAAGCTGACCTATACTCTTTTCGAAGAATCGATTCCAAATCCGGTACTCTCCCCCGATCGATTATTAGCATACGCACGTGCCGGCTCCCAGCCAATCACGCAAAATCCGAAATTCCGAACGCTCTCGTCCCCTCCTAATCCTCCACTTCGTTCCGATCTCCGCTCCTCTCTCCATCTCCCTCGCATGGACAACCCGCCATGCCCACCATGAAAAATTCGACCTCGCCTCTCCATATATAACCAGACATACATATAGGTACTGACGGAAAAAAGAGCTATCGCTCTGCGGTGATCGATTTGCGGCGGCGCGGTCATTGCCTCGAAATCATCCCGCACCACGCCAGTAGTATAGTCTGCCACCGTCCTCGGATTTTCGACGGAGCGATATATGTGTGTCTGTGTGGGTGGGCGATACCGACGCGCTGATAGGTGACCGCGGGATTAGCCATTGTCGGCTCGGCAAAAATGCGACGCAGCGAGGCAGAGCTTCGGTTTCGAAATTCCCTCCCCGATGTGTGTGTGTGTGTATTTCACTGCGGAGCCAATTGCAGTATTTGTTCGAAAAATTTGGCCATTTAATTTACCGGGAAAAGGGAATTTTCGGAAATGATTTTGTTTCTAAAAATATAAAAATATGCTTTGTTCAATAACAGAGAAATTGATTAGCATTCGTATTTGCAAAATTAAATGTTACCGATAATAGTGTTTCCGCGAAAATTTTTTACGGCCGAATGAATTCCGTTGTAAAGCTTCGAGCGCAGAAGTGAAAATTCAGCGGAAAAATATTATTTGATACTGAGAACAGCTTTGAACTCGAGGTTAAAATCAATTCTGTTTTCGATTTTATTAAATTAATTATTTTACAAATTTTTCGGAATATCCTCGAACGTCCATGGTTTTCCTTTAAAAGAAAAAAAAACAAAAAAAAAACAAAAAAACAAAAAACAACAGAGTGCACAAAACTACGAAACATGAGTCTGCTATAAATACACTTTCTTTGTTTTTATATTTACTGACTTTATTTCTGGGGTAGCCAGAAACATGAATTTATCGATATAGATAAAAAAATCCTTTCACAAAAATATACGTACAATACGCTTACGGTAGGATTACTATAGAATTTCCGCTCATTAAACTTCATTAAATTAATACACAATTTAACTTATCAAGTATATATTATGCGCCGTTAAAAATAAACCGACGCGCCGTTACGTTCCATTTCCAAATTCCATTACATATACGATGCCGCAGTAATTTGTGCCAGGCGCGCGCATTTTTCACGCCCCGTGTGATCGCGCGCTGGGCATCGAACGCACTTGACGTTTCAGCGATATCAAATGTTTGACTTGACACACAGAGCCACTTGCACACGTCCAAACATCAAAACCCTCTAGCTCTCTCCCTCCCTCTCTCTCGCTCTGTCTCTCGTCTGCACACTCAGCACGTATGGATATGCGGCGCGTACGTTCCGACTCTCGATCGCATCCCAATTACGCAATTACACGGCCGCTAATGCACTGCGGGTATACGCAAGCGAGTGCGCAGGTGTGCTATCTCTCTCTCCCTCCTCCTCCCTCACTCACGTTTGCGCGACGACACGTGACTGACGCAAGCCTATATATATCTTCCTATATTATATCTTCCTATATTATATAGGCGTTACCGTTATTCTGACACGCAGCCCCTCCACCTACCCCCACCATACCCTCCATCAGGATCCACCAACCACCCCTCCATATATATACGACGAATACTCTCCACGCGATGACGCGTTCTCCAGATATTGAGAGAGAGGAGAGCAGAGCAGTCGACGAGACGTCGATGATAACGGTCGATGAGCCTTCTTCTTCTTTTTTATGCTTTTATTTGTTATTAAGAGTGCGTTGGCAAATATTATATCGCCTATAGACCCGATCGTTAGCGTGGCTGTCGTGAGGATAGACGAAGGGTTCTGTATATATGTAGGTTAAGAACTCCGAGGTGTATAAGTGCACAGACGAAGACGAGAAGAGAGAGGAACGCTGTGGTCTTTATATTTTTCTCACGGGATATGTGTGACTATATATATACTCTGGACGCCCTGGTAGCGATTGCGGTGACGACTAATTAACATCGTCTACCGAACGCGCGCGTATAAGTATTATAATACAGAGTGGAGGAACAGTGGATTGCGCAAGCTGGCATACTAGACACTTGCTGAGAGAAAGGAAAAAAAAGACTTCTGTGTGTATATAGGACCGCGTTCGTGTGGGTTTGTTTTGATATCGAAGATATACACAATGCAGCTTCATTTTTTAGCGTTCAGAAGCTAAGTGTTTATACAGCGGAAACGGTGAGGTAAAAGGTGTTTATTGCGAGAAATTCATCCTCTCTATCTATATATCTCTCTCTCGCTTTATATAAGTTTGAGTAAAAATCCGTGCGGTCGTGACATATATCACACAGCACTTTACAACGTTAATTCATTCGATAAAGCAACAACCTTGCCCGATTGGTCATAATTACTCGGGATGATGGTGTTCACCACTCGGCTCCTACATAATTTCACTTTCACCGGCAATGACACACGCCTAATCCGCTCGATTTTATCGCTATCGCTAACCCACGCAGCAGCGCCGAGTCTCGTGTGCAGTATGTGGAGCGCAACAATCACGCTCGTTAATTAACAACGACCATTTGCGCTAACTCGATTACTCCCTGCGGTCATACTCCTCGAAATTGAATTCTTTGACTCTCTCTTTTTCTCTCTCCTCTTACGTATCGAAAATCCCCCCACTCTCTGTTTGTCTCATTGCTTTTATCTCTCGCGAGTTTGCGTGTGTTGCATGCGGCCCACATTCTTATACTTTTTGTTGCTACTGCCGAAATAAGACGAAAAGGCGAAAAGCAAAAACTGAGAGTCTGACTTGAGCGGTGAAAGCGCGCGCGTGTGTATACGGGACGCGTGAGAAAGTAGGTTTTGGGTATTGGAGATGCTCATGTGCGAAGCGAAAGTGTCGGTGCGTACAGTACATGTATTGTATAATTGAAAATACCTTGGGTCTGTTTGCTGTCAGCAGTATAGAGTGACGAAGTGTCGCGTTATTATAGGGAAAGACAATTTTTCGATCCCTTGGCAGTGTATGCGTTCGAGTAATTGTCATCGGAAATATTAATGCTCGCATAAAACGGTATTATTGTGCTTTTGATTGTTGGTGATTTCGCTCTAAACGCCTGTGCACATTAATTGTAGGGACTTTGATTGCTGTATTATTCCCGTAAAATCGTTAATTTATTATTCATCACTATGCTGATGTATTATGGATAAAATCAGAAACACTGAAAAGTCACTTGACATTTTACTCGACGTAAATCAATTTGTTGGAAATCAAATCAGAATAGTATGTGTAAAATTATACAGAAATCATTGAGAATATTATCTTTTTACATAATTAAAGCACAATTGATTATTATACACAAGATATTTCGAACATAAATATACGCACGTACTAATTTATCCTCCAAACGAAATCCTGATTTGCGCGCCGAATCGGCAAAAGCACACATAACAGGCCAACCTTCTCTGTTATATATACCACACCATCGCTGAACTATACTATCCTCTCCGCACTTCCTCCCTCCAGTCCCTTAAATTCGATTTGCTTTCCGATTAGGCCGCTGATGGACTGCGTCGAGCGAGTCGCGAGGACCTGGACGTATGACGAATCGCGCGTCGGCTCGTCGGCGATATACGGAAATCGATGCTTCAGCTCGAAGAGAGAGACAGAGTCGCTTTAAAGCGGAAATTGAACGGTCCGCTGGGTATATAGGATTTCGAGGTCGAGCAGCAGCAGCAGCCTCTCCTTAAATAGGAAAAATTTCTATTAACCGACGCCCGTCCGAGTATATAACTTTTTCAATCGCCGGGCATATCGATTTGGTCGTGGAGAGTGAGCGTGAGCGATGCTGTGAATTTTTAATAGTCCCCGGGGAAGTTTTGGCGGCGGGAGATCGAGAGAGAGAGAAGAGCGGAGCGATGAATATCGAAAATAATTTGGAAAGTTTTGATTATAAACAGAACCGCGGTTGCGGAATGGTAATTTCGCAAGATATCGGCTTTGTTTTCCAAGTGAATTCTTACGTGGATTGCAAGCGCCAGCTCGACAAAGACGTGATGACTTTGAGGAATTCTCGTAGCGCGGCTAGCTGATATTGAGGCGCGTCTGTTAACCACTCGAAAATTTCATTGGATGAGCCTCGCGCCCCCGAGTGCACTTGTTACTAAATACTTGACACTCCTCCGGCGTATATTCAGTGTTGCGAAAATTGCACTTCCACTCACTCACTCTCTCGAATATCAAGCGAAAATTTCATAAGCGGACAATAAAAACGCATACGCGCATTCTCCTTCGAAATCTCCTCTATACAGACTCATTCCCACGATCGTAAAAAGCCTTAAACCAACACACTCGACACTCCCGTGACAAAAGCCCTCGCTCACTCTCACTCTCTCCTGTAATTTCATCACGCTCCGAAATCTCCAAAGGCAATCTTAATCTCACCGCGTCTATTGAAAAAAGTCTCGCACAAACACCTCGTCTCGCGACTTATATATGACGGCGAAAACAACAAATCGCCGGGGTCGAGTGTAATCGCTTTTCACCCGTCCGTCGTCGTCGTCGCACTTTTTGCGCAGCCGAAGAAAGCATAGCGGGGCAACGAAAAATTACCGAGCAGTCTGTTTTCCGCGCGCGCGCGCGCGCACGTACAGGACGCGAGAGCGCGCAATCTTTTTCACCGACGTGCGGGGGCGATTTGTTCGTACGTACCTAGCGTCGCCGTCGCGTCCGCTTTCTCTGAGCTCCATTTTTCTCGAGGTTTTTCTTTTCTTTTTTAAAAAAGAGAAGGAGTACGCAAGGAGCGCCCATGCGGAAGGAGAAAAGTCAAGAGAGAAAGAAAAAAGGGGGGAGCGGGGAGAAAGATGGAGTGGATTAGGTCGCGGGATTTTATTTATGCCGATGACGTGGGCTTCTGTGTGCGTATACATATGTATATGTAGTGGCCGAAGGGCCGATGTTTATCCAGCGGCTGACGATGGGGGATGGGTGGTCGAGGAGGAATGGCAGTGGGTTTACGAGAAACGTTGATTTCGTTAATTGTTTTCTTTACGAGGGTTGTTGAAGCCCCGCGTCTTGTAGAGTTGCTGTCTATATTAGACATCAAGTGCGCTCACGTATATGTTTGATTAATACGGTATTATATACGGGAAATTCAATCGTAAAAAGTTCAGTAACAGTTTATAACTCGCAGAGGTATGCGAGAGTTACATTCTAGTATCCGCAAGAAAGCAATTTTTCAACTGGAAATGCAATTCTCGCAAAGGAAAAAAAAAATCCTATCGCCTGTAGATATATATCAATCTATTATCACTATTCGCTCTCTCATTTGTCTCCCGCAATTCGCATCTGCGGCTAAGCGCATGCAGAAGAAACTCATCTTCGATCGTCTGCTTAACGGTATAGAGAGCGCGTGCATACTGCTGATCGCATTCTCGTTTCCTGCGCTTAAATTATATGCAAGAAAAACGAAGCCGCCGCGGTTGCTGCCGGTGGCGCGCAATCGTTCCCATCACTGTAGCGAGAAAGACACTCGGGTACAAAATGGTGGATGCGCTCGAGAAGCTGCAGAAATTACAAAGAGCGAGCGAGAAAAGCGTAACACTTGCAGGAGCGCTGTATTCGCGAAGCGACGATTTTACGTAGCTCGTCGCGGGAGCGAAAGCGAATAAGGCCTACACCGCGGAGAAAGATTGCTTTTTCCGTTTGACCTGCTCGCTAAATAACGTCGCGGTGAGCGCGCGAACGTGCGCGCGTGGCTCCATTAATATTTTCTAGTTCTCTATCCCCCCTTCCCTCCTATCTCCGTCACTCGAGTGCTCTCGATCTTTTCTTATATATACATTTGACGTTTCAATTGCTGACGCGTGCGCCCAACGTAGAAAGGCAACAATTTTCCCACAGCAACACAATTCATTCTTTTACCCTGGCCTTTTTATTTTTGCAAATTCTGCGACAACGTTGCGACCTTATTGTTATGCCATTATTATTGTTCAGATTAATGCGAGAAAAAAGCCGACGCCCCTCACTAGTCTCTCGTATCTTAGATATGTTATACTGGTTCACGCGAATGAGTAAAGCGCCCGCGCGCGAGAGCGAGAGACTTCTCAGGAATCGAGCTGGCCCCGAGATAGGGTCTTTTTCAAGTGGATTCCGAGATAGGAACTTTTCCAACCGGATTCCGAGATAGGACCTTTTCGTCCACATTCCGGGATAGTCTTTTCCAACCGGATTCCGGGATAGGACCTTTTCCAACCGAATTCCGGGATAGAACCTTTTCCAACCCGATTTTGGGATAGGGTCTTTTCTAACCGGATTCCGGGATAGGACCTTTTCGTCCGGATTCCGAGATAGTCTTTTCCAACCGGATTCTGGGATAGGACCTTTTCCAACCGGATTCCCAGATAGGGCCTTTTCCAACGAGATTCTCAGACAGGGCCTTTTTTAACCGGATTCCAAGATAGGGTATTTCCAATTGG
>UXGD01001006.1:0-41496 GCA_900474315.1 Torymus auratus
TGTGCTCCTAAAAAAAATTTTTGCCAGTTTTGTGACACAAAAAGTGTGATAGTTTGGCGGATTTACTCATATATATAGTATTATAGTAACGTTTAAAAAATAGCTTTTGTCACAAACATTCCCCTCTAAAACTTTCCAAAAAATCGCACATACCTGCACCTCATCCGGACAGACATCGCAGCAGATGGCCCGCTGCGAGAGCCGTCGTCTCACCGCGTAGATCACCAACCTATGCTGAAGCGAGTAGTGCGGGGGCGGCGCGGCAGAGCCGTACCGCGGTAGCGGAAAGTCGCAGATCGGACAGCCTTCGGGCTGACGGTGGATTTGGTAACCATCGCCGAGGTCGTCTTTGACCACTCGGGATAACCCTGGGGAAGATAAGGCGCGTTTCGAAATGAGAAATAATATGAGGGAATTGAAGCTTTTTTGAAGAGTCTGTTTTATCTTTATGGACTGTTATATAGTGTTGGTTTGATGGTGATAAGTGTTCGTTTAATTGGTGCTTTATTTTTATGGGTATTCATTGTTTTGAGATGGGAAACAAAAAGTAATTCAAACAACCCACTGTTGTAAAAAAAAAAAAATAAATAAACACACTACAATTGTTAAAAAATTGTCTGTTTTAATCTTTTGAGCAGTTACGAAAATCATAGTACTTTTATAATTCATAATTCTAAAATGTACATATACCCATCCCAAAGAGATTATCACAATGCATTCTATGTACACTGTTTAACAAAAATATATTTCGTACAAAATTTTTGATGCAAGAACCCACGTAAAATCTTGTATAAGAAATTAAAAAAAAAATTCGTAAAAACTTTTTGTTAAAAAATTAATTTAAAACACCTTTTTTTTGTACCTTAGAAAGAATAATAAAAGAAATACGAGTCTTACATAAGCGTTGTAAAACAGACAATTGTTCAACTACACTTTAGTGCTTTTCTGGTTACTAAGGCAAGTAAGATTCTGACGTAAGAAAATCAGCAATGTATGAATGTACACTGAAATATCATAGTAATACATTTATTTGAACTAAATAATTTTGAATCATTAATATGCAATCTTTCTCTCAAGCAATATAAGTTTTCATTCCATAATAAAATCGTTATGTTTAGATCAATATTGAATTTTCTCTCTCAGTATATACAACATTGTAAAATTAATTTAAAAATATCGAATAATCGCAATACTTATTCAAAACCATCATCAATTACGATTTATCAGTTTACCAACCCATCATCCACTTAGTCCCACACGTTAAAATAAAAACTCGAGAAAAAAAAATTACGAATCTTTTCAGAGAATCGTGTATACCGTGATAGTCCCTGCTCATGAACTCGTTGACACAGTTGCTGCAGACCGAGTGCAGGCATGGCAGCAACCGCGGCTCTTCCATCTTGCTGCTGCATCGCGGACACCAGAAGTCCTGCTCGTGCAGCTGATCGTACACGGATATAGCGCGCCGTGCGACGTTGATCTCGTTTTGCTCCTCCGTAGTAATAGCGTAAGAACCGTTGCCATTGACGTTGCTGTTGTTGTTGTCGTATGGGTTTGCGGAGGAGGGAAGAGAGGTCTTGTTGTCATTGTTGTTGTTGTTGGTGGTTGGTTGGGAGCTGGGTTCTCTTTTCATGTACGGCGACGTTTCTCTGAAAGATTGTGGATTTTCTTAATAGAAGATTTGGTTGGTTGTTTAGTAGTTGTTATGAATATTTTATAGAATTTTTACGTTGCGCATGTAAAATGTGTAAATATACCAAGGCATGAATACACAGTATGTATATAAGCTTTCGAAAGTTACCTGTTTTGCAGCCAACATAATTTGGGTGTAAATTTTATTCATTTGAAAATTAGAGTGCAAATTTTTCGTACTGTGTATATAGAAACATTTAAAAACTTCTTACCGTTCCAAATCGTGGGAAATGGTGTTGCCGATCGCTCGCGTCTTTCTCGAGTTTCTGCATTTCCAACTGCCAAATATAAAAGCCTCTTTCCCTCCTTTAGTTTTGTTGGTTTCGCCGTTGCTGTCCCTATCCATCGAGGTACCTAATTTACACAGCGCTCAAGTCTCGTCGAAGTCGTTTCAGAAACACTGTGAAACACATCGTCCCGTCGACTCTGTGGTTCACTTTCGTCTTCATTTTTTCGTTCTGTTACAGCTATAGTGTTTACATCTGCTAAGACCCTGAAACAAAAGTAGAATCGTAAAAATGCTGGTTCATGTGCCCCTGTTTTGTGAATTAGATTGGAGAAGTCAGTCGCGAGCAAAAGTGCGCCGCAGTGAAGATATTTTTAAATCGTCGTCGTATAAATAAACTTTTATACATCGAACTTTCGGGATTATTTATACAACGATTCGTCTCAGATTCGCAATAAGAACAACGCACCTGGAAGATCTTTTTCGAAATATCATATACGTGTGAAGTAGAGCTCCCTACTTCGCGTGCTAGTGATAAATTAGTCAAACTATTAATGTTCCTCTAAAACGCTTGATTCATTGACGTGGCCCAAAAAATCAAAATAAAAGCATTACGTCACAATTATTATTACACTGCAAAGACACACACAGTCCGTAGTAGCGTTTAATTGGAACTACATCGAGCTAACCAAATTTCGAAAGCACCTTTTTTCAAGTACAAACTATACACACTCACAGCCCAAACCTCTTTTTAATCTTCTCTATCCCATCAATCACTAGAGAACTCAACAAACTCACAACCAACCACCAACCTCGGCACTCGACAAACACATTAATATACCTGCGTTTCACACGAAAAAAATGTTTACGTCGTGCAAGAGAGCAAGAGTGAGATAGAGAGCGCAAAATGCTGTTCCTCTCTCCGATACACAAAGCCAATTTTAGCAGAAGACAAGTTACACTCCGCGGGGGTAAAAAAGAAGCTTCGCGTGCGCGCGCGATATATAGTGTCTATTTCGATGAAGCTTCGGCCGCGCACTACTACACCACCGGGAGCGTGCGCGCAAGCTCCGCAGCACGGAAAGCACGCGAGTTATATTTATACGTCTGTCCGTGAGACACGACGAGCTTTCGCGCGAACTCGATTTCAAAAAAGATTATAAGCGTGTAGTGCGAGGTGTACGTGGCGAGCTGATTATTCATTTTTCAAAAATGTAGTTTTCGGAGGGTTGACTGTGAGGCTGTGGACTGGGTTATTATAAGTAAATGGTGATGGTGCTTTGATGTGGTTCGGAAAAATTGGTTGACTTCGTTGAAAAAGTAAAATTATGTTTAAAAAACCAAGTAAAGAATAAACTTTGTTTCAGTGTTTAGTTTGGTACAGACGCTACATTATTGATTGAAATGAGCTTGTGCAAGTATACACATTTAACTTGGTAGACAAATTAAGCTGTGTAAATCAAGGAACTGGATTCAATTATACAGCAAATTAGCAAAACGGAGCAAATAGTTGAAGAACTCCAAAATTGAAAATTTTTTTACAAAAAAAGCTGTGTAAAAAGTCACTCCCCCCAAAAAATTTAAAAACAACCGTTACCTACTGTGCAGCTATGTATAACAGCGCGTCGGAACAAACGCCACTCGTTGACTTTTGGACTCTTTTATACCCGCACTTTCATTCCCCGCTCACATGAGAACTGCATTCAATACCATCGCACTCGCGCGGCGCGCGCACCTAACCCAGCCTGCTTACAATACCACATATTATACACCAACATAAACACACACACTCTACACCCTCACCCGCACCTATCTTCTCTCGCCTCCGCCATATTGCGCCGCTCATGATGCGCGCGCGCGCATCGCTTCCCGCTTTCGGAACGGAGCGAACCGCATCGTGCCTGTGGCCACGTGACCAAGCCGCCCGTCCAATCAGCTGTTCGACTTTGTCCTGCCGCGCAAGACGCGCGCTGCTCTGCTGCTGCTGCTGCTGCTCTACTCTCTCTCTAGACCTCTCTCTCTCCCGCATATAAGTATACACACAGTGCTGCATGCGTAGTAAAGGAGCCTAGAAGCGCGTGCAAGTGAGCAAAAGAGAGAGAGAGAGAATCGCCCCCGAAACGTCGCCGGTGCGAGGCCCCCACGAGTAGCCTGCGCTTGCTTACCCGGAGTAAGAGAGCGAGAGAGGGAGAGAGACATCAGAGAGTCGTCGTTGCGCGCGCGCTCACGAGTATAGAGACCGCAGCGAGCGACGTGAGAATACCGACGGCGGCTGCTAATCCCGGAGGATACCGTCTTCTCTAGAGGAACCTCGAAGGTGCATCTTGCCCATAACGAATTGAGGGTTGAGGCTGTATATTGCCCGTGAGGGCAGCTGACCAGATATACGAAATAGCGCGCGCACCGTGCGTCGCGCCATTTTGGTGCCGAGGGGAAAGAGAGAGAGAGAGAGGAGGTGTGCGTGCGTGCCCGACCGACCGACTGCCTTTACTCGTTGCACACGCGAGGAAGAAGAAGAAGAAGAGTTGCTTATATAGCAGCAGTCCTCGGCGCCGAGGAACAGAGCGAGGTGCCGCGTGAGTGGGCATGAGCCCTTCTGAGCGGGCGCACTCACGTCGTCCGCAGCCGCCGCCGCCACCGCGCAGCAGCTGCAGCAGCGGCTAGTGCGCCACGGTACGAGGAGGATAAAGTGCAGGGCACAGCGTCGCCGAGGGGGCGAGATACAGGGGAGGAGAGTGTCATCGTAGCCCCGGGGACGCGCACATGTCGTCCACGACGGCTATGACGCAACAAAACAAAACCATGAACTTCCTCATACACGATGCCAATGGTGAGTCGACAGAGCACGTTTTGCCCGAACTTTTTTGGGATTTTAAAGGTGACTTTTTTAATGTGACCAAAAGGAGGTGGTAGATGCAGGGTGCGAGAGTGGCTGGATGGAGGAGTGAATGGATTGGAGGTGGTTTGGAGGTGGCAGAGCAAACTGTACATGTGTGTGTGTGTGTGGGTCTACTGCGAGATGGCTGGCTCGATGGTGGCTAGAATCTTGTTATCAATGCTCGGCTAATGAGATCTTGTTAGAAGGGTATACTGTGGCTTTAGGATCTTTGGATTGTTAAATTTCTAGATGATTTTTTAAGAAGATTGGGAGGCATTTTTTAAAAGAAGTAGGAAGTGTGTGAATTGCTGCAGTGAGTGGAGCAGAGAGCTTGCTTGTAAGACTCTTTATCAAGTTTGTTGTACTCTATATAGCTATTACAGAGGTAGATAAGGGTTTTGAGTGATAGCTGTGATGTAACTGAAATTGCCAGTCTTTATTTTTAGATGATCATCAAAAATTCTGTAGTTCTGGCTAAAGCTGAAAAAAGTAAACAAGGAGGAGAGATATATTTGATTGAGTATCACATAGCTGCCGAGTAGCTTTGAGATTGTGATTAGGAGGAGTCAGGAAGTTGGATATTTTTTTTGGCATATTATGCTTTTAAAAAAGTTTTTGCAGTGTTTTACTATTTCAGAATTATTTAACAATTGTTTTAAATTTTTTGAGGGAGAGAGAGTCAATTTTTTGTATTTTGACACTTCGAGTACTTTTGGGATTGTCTTGCGGGGTTTTTTTTTTTCATTGACATTTTACATTTTATATTTTTTCCTTGTGCATTTTGGAAATATTTGTAAAAGGAAACCAACATTCTTCTTTCAGGGCATCCCCAAGTCATCAAATTGGTTCAGAGTACTCCGACCAAAAATTTGACTGGCATTGTGGGACCTACAAACTCGGGGAACATAAAGGTATGTATAGCATTTGGTCAACTGAATCAAGTAGATGTCTCTTATTACTATTGACTTGTTTTTTGAAAAAAAGAATTTTTTTTTTTTTTTTTTTTTTGCTTAAAGCATTGAGTAATAGTCATTAAACTAGTTTCTTGAAACCATGTATGCACTAGTTATAACCAAAGTTCTTTAAATTCATGTAAAATTTTTTGTAGACTCTTTGTGTTTTCTATTTTTTTATTTCTTAATGTAATGCTAACAATTACTTTAAATTTATAAAGAAATTAAAATTTTGTTTCCCACTTCAAATACTTTCACATAAATTATTCAAAAAATCAAATAAGATTGTCAAGAATATTCAATAATTTCAAAATAATTCATTTGTAATGACAAAATTTGTTTGTATATCTAAAATTATATTAAAAAATATAAAATAAATTTCATTTACTTTTGTATAATAACCTATAAACTACTTAGAAGATTGTATTCATTATTGATGGATTATTAGAGTTTTTTTTTCAAAATGTTTTGATTTTGTGTTAAGGAAAGGAATAGATTTTCTTCATTTGATATTAATTTAATCAAAATTTTCTATTTTAATACATTCAAAGAAAAAAAAAATACAATAAAAATATATCATCATATTCAGGTTTTGCCTTCTGGAGCACAAGTCGTCAGGACTATAAGCTTTCAAAATCCTTCAAATACTGGTCAGCGTATGTATTATTTCTACTATTTATCATAAAATAGCTTAAGTAGTAATTAATATAATTCTTCTTAATACAGGACTAGTAACAATACCCATACAAAATGCAAAGGTACAAACTGTGCCAACTATGAAACCTGCTGATCCATTAATGACCAAAACAATACAACTCACATCAGCTCAAATGGTAAGATGTAAAATATTTTTATTCACTTTAACTTTAGGATTCAACATTTTTATGTCTTTTTGTTTAATAGAAATCATACAAATTCAAAATTTTTAGTATTCAGTGTTTTGTTGATTTTTTTTATTGCATAATTGAATTTTTTTTTTTTTTTTCTCAAATCATTTTTTAAATATATTTTTTTCATCAAAAATAAATTACCATATAACTAAAATACCTTGATTGACGTTAGATTAAAATGATTCATTATGTATTTTTTTCATTCACAAGTATCTACAATATACATATTATAGATACAAAACCAATGAATTGAAGAAGGTGCCACTTTCTATATTTTGAACTTTTGTATTTTATACTTTCATAACTTTCATATTATAGAGCGATATAAAACAAGCTAT
The DNA here is from genome assembly GCA_900474315.1 of Torymus auratus. Taxonomy (NCBI): domain Eukaryota; kingdom Metazoa; phylum Arthropoda; class Insecta; order Hymenoptera; family Torymidae; genus Torymus; species Torymus auratus. Next base: position 6,978 of record UXGD01001006.1, read on the forward strand.
TGTATCACAACAGCAGCAATCTCAGCAACAAAGTGCCAATCAACAACTGATAAAAGATGCTTCTGGTAAAGCCTTTATCAGTCCCATCCTGGATCATACAGGAAATCGAAAACGACAGGACACAGAAGGAAGCGATTATGTCCCTGAGTAAGTGTTTATTTATTTAAAAAAGATTTTTATTAAATTTTTGTTGAACATTTTTATTAATTAATAAATAAAGGTATCCTTACAGTAAACGCCGAAAAACGGAGAAGGTAGGTAAAGGCCTTAGACACTTTTCAATGAAAGTCTGCGAAAAGGTAAAAAAGAAGGGAACCACATCTTACAATGAAGTAGCAGATGAGTTAGTAGGTGAATTCACAAATCCAAATCATGCAAACTCTTTAACTGATCAGGTAATATTTATTTTATATTTCGTCAAAATCTAAAATATTCAAACTTGGTATATTTATCTTTGTTGTTTTGTGACTTTACAGCAATATGATCAAAAGAATATTCGAAGGAGAGTATATGATGCATTGAATGTACTGATGGCAATGAATATCATTTCCAAAGAAAAGAAAGAAATCAGGTGGTTAGGATTACCAACTAATTCTCTTCAAGAATGTCTAGCTTTAGACAAAGATAAGAAAAAGAAGATTGAAAGAATCAAGGCAAAGACACAGCAACTACACAGAATAATTTTGCAACATATTGCTATAAAGAATTTGGTAGAACGAAATCGCCATAATGAAGAGATGTATGGACCACCAAAGCCAAACTCTGCAATCCAGTTGCCATTTATTATAATTAACACTGATAGAAAAACCGTTGTAAATTGCAGTATTTCTAATGACAAGTACGTAGGATAATTTTTTTTTACAATATTAATTAGTTCTTCCTTATTGTTTTATTATTACATTTTATTTTCAGAACTGAGTACCTGTTGAATTTTAATGATAAGTTTGAAATACACGATGACATCGAAATTTTAAAAGAAATGGGACTAGCTTATGGTAAGTAAAAAATACTTTATTTTGAGTGAACCTGTTTTATTTTGTTCATTTAGATGTGAATTGAAAATGTTATTTTATCAAAAAACGAAACTATCATATGATTCATTTTAATTTCAAACCAGGTCTTGACAAAGGAGAGTGCTCAGACGAAAATCTGCAAAAAGCCAAAGCAATGGTTCCAAAGGCTCTTGAAAAATATGTTGAACGTTAGTATAACAGTTATTTTGTAATTAACGCATTGTCTTATAATACATTTAACTTATTTACATTTAATAACTTGTTACAGAAATGGCTTCTGGTGATTTGGAAAAATTCATACCTGTAAGCATACCGGGACCTAGTACATCTATGGAAGATATTGATGTGAAAGTGGAAACGTCTAGGCCTCCGTCATCGTCACGTACTTCGCTCTCGGAAGATGCTTTCTCGCCACCCTCGCAGTACTGCTCCGAAGACGACGAAGAAGAAGAAGAAAGTGATCAAGAAGACCAAGGAGAGAGTGACATTGAAATGAACTAGCACTTTGTCGAGTTTCTCAAAGGCTAGACTCAGGGTTCATCTGCTCTATACATAAATAAAAATCTATCTTGAAAACGAAGAAAAAAAAACAGTGAAAAATTGCCGAGTCGTGAGAAGCATCCCGCAGATGATATGATGCCGTAGAATCGGATATCCGTTCGTTCACCTTGGGGTAGAGCGTCCCGAAACCTCGAGAGCAAGCTCTGTCGGTGTGTGCGTCGCTGATTATGGTGTTTATCGTTATTGCGAGTTTTTAAGAGTATTACTCAAATACGTGACAACGTTATTGTGTATAATTTTGAGTTATTTTTGCAAGATTTATAAAAATGCTGATGTAAGGAAGGCAGGTGTAATGCCAGATGCATGTGAAAGGTGAAGGATATATAAATTATATTATGGAAAAATTCTCCAAAATGTGTCTCGTATTTGAGTGAACGACGTATATTGTTAAAATTGAATTTTTGTATGGAAGCAAACCAAGTCATTGGCAGAGATACAGAGTAGATCTTGTGTGAATTTTACGTCGACTGGGGCCAACCAACAACTTAGAGAAAGAGAGAGCGAAAGAGAAAAAATATAGAAGAATATAGAGAACACAATTTTGTTTGTTTAATGCATAGTCCAGCAAGCCTGTTTAATTTCTTCTTTTTTTATAATAAGAGTGCATAATGACGATTTAAGATAGTTAAATCGATTTGAGAATGCAAAACGAAAGCATCAGAATCTTACTTCACAGATATGCAGAGTGACTGATTAAAATGTTCGGTGCTATTTTAATCGTGCATCGTCTTACAGGTTTATATGCCTAGTATAAATGTATTGTAAATTATAATCTTATAACAATATCTACGGTACATGTATAAAATATAACTACTATTACTCATTTTTCTTATGGCACATTTATATATCTCTGTGGTACAAAAACAGAACACAATATGATAAACAGACTTATGTCTGACTCGATTTGGAAATATAAATAAATTGTAATACTATTACAAAAACAGTGCTCCTTATTGATCTTTGAATGCACCTGTGGTTTATAATTAAGGACAATATTTGGATACACAAATTAGAAAATGTGCTGATTTTTTATAAAAATAATCAAATTATAATTACTAGCTTTGACGCATATCAATGATATAATTGACATTGCAGTGTGAAATTTATATAATGAAAAATATTTTGGCTAAAGTTTTTGACTAGTGTTTTGATAGTGAATAAAAAGATTAGCATTTGACAATGCGAGTGCGAATATTACTTTTTAAGTCTTTTTTTTATAGAATTTTCGTCTCGTTAAGCTTTAAGGAATGACTTATTTTTGCGATAACGTGAAAAAAAAACATTGTCTTGAAAATGTAAATACTTATTATAGGTTACATGATTAAATAAATTGATATTATTCAAATAATAATTTTGGTATTCATAAATTCATGTTTATTATATTTTCGACTGACTGCTTTGATAAAATTTGCATATTTACATCAGTTTTGAAATCTAATTGCAACAAATAAGAGATAATTCTTACGAAATAAATTATAAAGTTCTTGATTCTTCTACATAAACAAAAGATTCATGGCCAGTGTGCCTCTGCAACTCCTTTCTATACTTTCATTTCTAATATCATATATTAATCCAAATCATCATCGTCGAATAAATCATCGAAATCTGAAAGAAACAAAAAAGGCTGAAATTAACAAGGCATCCCAACAATCGTCAGCTCGAAACAACAATGAAACGCAAAAACCAATGCTGCGAGGTTAGGAAACCTTCCCCTGCAACCCCCAAACTTACCATTGAAAAAGTCAGCGTGCACCGCCTTCTCGTCTCCGCCGATGTCGATCATGATGGGTCCAGAGCCTCCAGCCTGCAACATATAATTAGAACACAATTTATTATAGGGCTCTCTGTACATTTGTCGCGAAACGGTGACAATATATTGCTCATAGAATGAAATTTCTTACGATTTCGTCCATGACCATGTCGAGTGCGAGGTAGCGTCCCGCTCCTTCTGGGAACATCTCATCCGCAACTAGAGGTGTCGGTTTCATTGTCAACGACGTTTTGAAGGTCAAATGTAAATGTTTACAATTAAAAGTAAGCAGTAGCACTTAGGTTATAAATCGATGTGTATGAGAGACGCGCGTATACGACTGACGCACCTACACAACGATGGTGCGCTGCTGATCGGCCAATGACAACAACAGTGAAGTTGGCTGCGGGCACGGTGTCGGCCGCTGGCATCGTGGACAAGATGCTGCGGAGCAGCAGCTGTTCCGTATTTGTATATATATGCGCAATGTCTACAGGTGTCAAATTGTAAACGAAGTCTAAGGTTTTATGGGGTACGGTTGGTTTTAAAACGAGAGTGAAATATACTCACATATTTGTTTACGGGAACAGTGAATATGCTTGTTCAGCGGTGAAAGTATGAGTTTCGTGTATATAAACATTTTTACAGTTATAAAATATACGTGAAAAGTTAGTTTACGTTATTTTGAATTCACAGATAAGAAAGAGCGAGTTTCAGTATTTTCACTTATCGCTAGATGGCACGAGGCTCTAACAAAACATTATTGTTTGCTTTAGCGAGCTAAACAAATCGTAGGAAGAAGAATCATGTTTTTGTTTGACATCGAAAGTTTAGTCCATTGCTTTTACCTTCAAAATAATACCCTTTGATATACGTACCTACAATCACTATGCGGGTAAGGAAAAGATAAGCCGTTTGACTTAAATCTACAAGTAAAAGTTACTTGTGAAAAAGAGTTCATGAACAATTAGTATGATATATGCTGTGGGTTTATCTATTTACAGCCTATTTGGCCCAATAAATCGACCTATATGTACTTTACTTACCGTAATCGCCTATATAGGTATAGGTATCTTTCTCTCAAGAGATGCACAACCTCCGATTCCTTCGTTCTTTGCCTCTCAGGCAGAAAACTGAAGATCTTAGTTATTTTTGCTTCAGGATCACCCGGTGATCGAATATGTTTTAAAAATTTTTTTGTCACAATCAATTTTCCGCACACTTTGTTAGGAACGAAAAACCACATAAACAAGCGCCGATGTTGCATAGGTTATTTATATCCTTACGAGTGTAGTGTATTTTTCCTTTTTTTCCATTTCGATGAAAGGTATATTCTAGCTCCAGGCCAGGTTCTCAAAAGCGGTGTATCCAAGAGTACTACAAGCCCACCCAACGTTGCTTAAAAAGTTGCTTCTGTCAAAAAAACCGGCTCTGAATATAAAAATTTATGTAATCTTTTTAAAAAATTATTGTGTAAGAAGCAATATGTATAACATGAAAAGTATGTACGTGGTTATGAAATAAACATTATTTTAAGAAAATACCGCTATTGCAAATGTAAATATATGGCCATCTCGCATTCGATTTTAATTGAAAGTTTTATTTCAATCCTTGTGAAATTTCAGGAAGACTTGCCGATAGAAAAATAAAGTAATAACCGAACCCTGCGAACTTACATCCATATGTTTATAATGTATGTATAATTTTTTTTTTCCATTACTTGAAGTACATACTTTTTACTTTATATCGACGGCTAAGAGGAAGAAGAACGTATCTCGGCGCGCGGATGAAGAACGACGTATCTCTACGTATACTGGCCATGTACAGATGTACTGGCCATGTACAGATACGTCGTTTTTCATCCCCGCGCCGAGATAGGTAAATATTACAATATTTGTGAAATAATTATTAGTTAAATGCGTTTTCTTTATTATACCTAATCCTGTAATCAAATCATTAAGTGGTTCTGCGATTGACACCTTGTCAAAGATAAAAATGCCGCGTGTAAACAGCAATTTTTCAATTGCAGAACTGGTGAAATTGCATGAGAAAAGGGCAACGGTGCGCGTGCCTAAGCCATGTGAAAATGTCATAAGGCCTTTTAAAATGCCTAAAAAGGTATAACATAAACTGGACGTATGAACCCTACCGGATAGGTACATACGGTCAGCTCCCACTTGTCGGCGTCGCGCATGACATGGCATCATATACTCCCTCGGTAGCACACATAATACGGCCATTCTCTGCTAAATGTGCCCCACTGAGGGAGTATATGATGCCATGTCACGCGCGACGCTGACAAGTGAGGCTGAAGATCAGGATATACATTCGGTAAAATAAATAAAAATTATAATTTGAGGTAGTTTATATATAAAAAAAAATCAAAATCGACTGAATCGCTTATTATCCTCCACAAAAATGAACCTCAACCTCAACCTAAACCTACGTCTCAAGATGTCGATATTTCCATCAACAGTAAGTAACAAAAACTTTCTCCTAAAAACATCCAAAACTAATACCTGTAATTACTACTTATTATTATTATTATTATGAATTATTACTTTTATTTACTATAGAAGTCTATCCAGTTCCAATTCTGACATTTCGTTCCGTTGGTTACACATAAAAGGTGTAAAGGACAAGTATTCTTCGGCAGCAGCAGCAGCACACATATACATACCTTCGAAACTTGTACTGATGAAAAGCAGTCTGGATCTACCTACTCCGTTTTAAGAAAAAAAAACTCGCTTACAAAATTTTTAAAGGAAATTGGAAAGAGAGAGAGAGGAGAGAGAGAGATACAGACAGAGACAGACAGACAGTTCTAAAAGTTCCTCGGAGTTCCGTCTTCCGATATCGATACATAATAAAAATTCGTTGCATAAGAAATAGAACTTATAAATCAATCATGTTCAAGACCAACTTTCTAAATAAAAGAATCAAAACTGTGCTACACGCTATTCAAAATTAAAATAACGCATGACCGCGACGTTATTTTTATCCTGCGATTCAAATTTATGGAGCTACTTATGTATATCTTAACGAATCGTGAATTTACAATACATCGAGAGCAAACCAGTAATTACACTTTGCAATTCGCACGCGATGCTCGCGGCTACTTTACAGTGCGTCCTTTTATTTCAAGGATTCAAAAAAAGAACATTTCAAGGATGAAAAAAAACAAGGGGGTCTCATCCTCCGGCACTTTCGATCCTTTTCTCCTTCGTTTTGCATTTCGGAAGCCGTTTTAAAGTAGTGCCGATCAAGGATGTAGAATATATTCGAAAATCTAACTTTCCCTCCATAATTTCTAATTTTCTGGACTTTCGATTATCGATGATAACTGCAAACAAAATAAAATATTGTATGCAAGATTCTACGTTTTATTGACTGTGACAAATCGATAAGTTTAAATAACAGCTCAATGAAAGTTTTCAAACGTTAAGTTAAAAAATACAAGCAGAAAAATTTTGTTGTAAAATTAATAGCAATTTTTTGCCGGTGTGTTAAGTATTCATAGACCACAAAAACCTTTTTAAATTTTTGTTGTAAAAATTGTAGCCAGTCGCTTTTTTTTAAACATCATAAATACCCTATGATTACATTTATTTATTCATTACCAGAAAATATTTACATTTACATAAAGTAAATTTACATAAGTAAGTAAATGCTATCTATCCTACGATTCAAATCATCATTAAAAAAAAAAAAACCCATTCAATAATCATAATAACAGAAACAAATTAATTGAAAAAACTGCAATGGACTGGGATACCTTCTCAACCGTCAATTATTTACAGTGAATTAAAGAACTGAAAATTAACTTGACCCGCAAACTGACCTCTGAAACATTACACTCGCGCGTTAAACCAACTCGGCGGTTTGCAAAACTGCACATTATACGCAATAACTAACAAATAATAATTGTAAATCACTCCTAGAAATGACGAAAGTAACGCGAAATTGATTATTTCTAATATCTTCGAGTACAAACTTAAAAAGCAATATTCCAACATATACACCCATCGTCACACTTCACCCGCATATAAGAAGAATAAAGAAACTACAAAATCATCATATGTATGTGTAAACCCTGTCGCAATGCCTCCTACATATGCACTCTTTGAAAACCACCTTTTCTCCCCCATGTGTGTACAAGTGTCATTAATGTCATGAAAACCTCTCCTCTCGCACACTTCAATAACTTAAGACAGATAGTTACATATATATATACTCTCTCGTGTGCCTTGCAACAACCATCTCTCTCTCCCGCGCATCGAGAAAATTGATCGCTCTCGCTAGCTCGCTCATGCAGTTACGATAACTCGCGACAATCCTCTTCTTCTCTTTGCGCGCGTGACTCGTTGCGAAATTGTTGAAAACCGGGAGGCTCGCGCTCTCGTCACGTGCGTGTGTATTTATACATATATAATACGTTGAACGTGGGGGAGAGAGAGAGAGAGAAAGGGACGGGAAAAACGAGCTCGCCGCGCGCTGCAGATATGCTAATAAGGCCGAATCATATAAGCGTTGGTATATTATGGGAAGAAACGGATGAGACTGTATAATATAATGAATGCGCGAGCGCGCGAGTGTGTTTACGAAAACATTCGAGGGGGTCATAATGTGCGTATGTTGAGAGGGAGAGATAGTTACGAGGCGGTGTTGGTGTTTGGCAATGTTAACGAGATCGCGGACGACGATGATGACTTTCGCGCGCAGGTGTATTTCGACGGTGCGAGCGCGTCACCCGAGGTCAACGTCGAGTTGAATATTGTTGAGATTTAAGGGCCAACGTAGCTTCTTCTTCTACCAGCAGGTGTATATATAATTTCGAAGGATAAATTTAACGCTGATGCAGGACGTGCGAGGTGAAAAAATCCGTCGTCTTTTGGGCCCGCAAATTTATGGTACAGGAAAGGCTTGTTTACGGGTCCAAAAATAAAGCGGATAATAAACTTTTTTCGAGGAGGAGAGTTTTTTTGCGCCGCTGTCGGAAACATTCCGCGCAAACGTCGCGCTGTAAAAAGTATAATTGGAAGAGGATATATTTTGAGAAACACACCTAAGAGTCGCTCGTTAAAAAAAAAGTGAGGATTATGCAATAATACACTAGACGCGCGCGTGCGCACTCGCGAGCCTAATTGTTTCCTTTCTTTCGAAGTTTTTGAAACTGCAGAAAAAAAAAGAAGTTCGCCAGTGTGTATACATATATCGAAGTGTACGTATTACGAAATGATGGCATATTACTATACTAGGCTTCTGTAATTTCATTGTGCGACCGAAAATGATAGGCTGCTATACGGGAGAGGCTTGAGATTTTATCAGAACGATATCCGCGCCGACGAAATGGCATTGGAACCGTTAAACAAGAAAGTCCGCGCTGCCAGCGCTAGTTTTCGACCCGTCGCGTATATTTGAGTTTGATATATATACATACACGCCCGTATGATATATAAAATAGCGGTCGATTAAATTTGTTACGTAAGGAAATTTTTCCTTCGGGGATAGAGGCGTTGTTGTACACGACGATCGGTTTTCGTCAAAACAAAAGAAGCTTTGAAATTGAAAGAATACAAGGGTTCCCGACAGATTTATATAATTGAAAATTAAATGTAGGTATTATGCGACCGCGTACAATATAATAAACCGGGAAATTGTTAAACCGAAGCTTTCCAGAATGTTAATTTCGTATTTCGAAATTACAAGGAAGAATGTAGAAGAATATTATATGGAAAATCCCAGAGCATCTCGCTACAATCAGATCAGCAAAAACTGTCGTGTCCACCAAAGTGAAACGGAATTCATGCTATTTTAAAAACACCAAAAAAATGAGTTTAAAAAATCTGAGGAATATAAGGAAAGTCGAATTAATGAACTACATATATATATTTGAAAATTTTAGAAACGCTTTCAAACCCGCAAGAAAGTTTTAAATATTCATTACATATTAGCCTAATCATGTAATCGCTCTTACATTGAAACACGCGTGAATCTCCAAACAATGCGCTTAAATAATTCCCTCGTATACAAGCAAATCGCATGCAAATCGAAACAAATATTTTCACATAATTAATTAGCATTGTCTCGGGCAACATATATCTTTTTACAAGAATCTGTCTACCGGTAGCCCGTCATTCACATCGGCCGAAAACGAGCGTATATCACAACAACGAATCATTATAAGCCCCAATCATGCCGTCACCTCAACTTACCAACCATCACCTATACACACACGTCTCAATCGATCAACTTCTCTCTCTCTCTCTCTCAAAAAGACAAAAGTTACGAAACGACCGTATAGACCCCGAAACCTTCCATGCATCACGCACGCACTCTTGCAAAAAGCACTCCGAAAATAACCGAGAAACGCGCGGGGAGAAAAAGAAGCCTCGCGATCAGCAAGGCCCACTTCTCTCTCTCTCGGCGGCGACCGGGAAGAGAGGAGTCAGCTCAGAAGCGAGGGGACTTAGGAGGTGGGAGGCGGCAGCGGCGGTGGTGACTTGTCGGGGGCCTGAGAGAGGTGGGGGCAATTTAGGTTACTCGTAGCATCGGGGAATGTGGGCCGACTATATACCGAAGCGTCGCGCGCGCCCGCCGGTTCATTCCTTTCTCGTATTTCCGATTCGCAACATCTCTCGTTCTCTCTCTTAAACTCTTTTGCTGTATATCTTACGGAGGAGTTGCAGCCCGCCAAGAGGCAGTATATACAGGTGCGCAGTGCTTGAGAGGACGTCGAGAAGAGGTGAATTGGAAGCTGCTTGGGAGGCTCGCTTTTGGTTTCACATAATTTTTCGTGAGTTTTGATTTTTTATTTTTCTGATAAATTTTTATTGATTTTTTTCATGAATGGATGAACGAAAAATTTTGTTATATAAATAAATTTAAAAAACAAAAAATGGTACACGGTTACGGATATATATAATATTTTAAGTTATTAAGAACGATAATTTTAAGGTTTTCTAATAGGCAAAACATTATAATTCGTCAATCGAGATTCTCAAATCCTCACCATACCGTGTTTATTTGTAATGATTTTATTAGCACCATCGTAATCAAAACTTTCCCACTTTATTAAAACCCAAATATATATTTTGACCGAACCATCAACTATACAATCCATCTCTCCAATTTTCCAATCAATTAGAAAAAGACAACCGCCGAAAGTGTGATAAACGCCCGGTCAATCAATTATAGTTTTCCACCTCTACCGCTAATTAAATCTTTCCATATTCCCAACGACTTCACATATTATACTCGGTCCGTAACACTTGACAGCCGCACCGCGCCGAATAAAAAATCTCCGTTACATTCCTCCTCTCGCCTCTCACACATAATTACAATTTCCACTTCCTCGGCGCGCGACGAGGAAAAATTATACCATCATCGCGACCTGCCTCTTGACACCATCACATAACATTCCACGGTATATACCAATAATAATAATAAAAATTCGCCAAGGAGCATTGCACTCGCGTGTGGGAGAGAGGAGAGTTCGGTGAACCCGGGAATTCGAATTTCGCGCGCGCCTCGGCTTACTTACCTATTTCCGGCTCTCCGTGTCTTTCTCTCTATGTGTATAATAATCATTTGAATTTGAAAGGATTCGGCGGCCGCTGGACATATGTTTTTTCGTGTTTGAGCGGCTCGTTAGAAGCGACAAGTAGGTACATAATACGTATATGTGCACTAGTGAGAGCGTTTGTCTGAAAAGAGTATATGCAAGAGGTATGGTATTTGGAAACGTTTGCTTTGGAAAAAGTGGAAGCCGGATTGAATTGGGGTAATTAGAGGATTTGTTTGGTGTGTGTCATGGAGACGGGAGAAAGAAGTTTTTTCTTTTCGCACCTGCGAGGTGGAAGTCGCGTTATTATAGGCCAGAAATGACGTAACGGAATCTCGTGCAGTATATAAAAGCGAGATAATATCACGGCCGGCCCGAAATTGTATAAACAAGCGCGTAACTGTACGGCAAATGGGACATCTTTCGGTATAATGATTCATCACCCGCGCGACTGACGTCTTTCAGCTACACTATATATAAAGAATATCATCTCTCTATTTTAATTAAAACGAATCCATACCATAATCCCACTTCACTCACGAAAGTATACAGTTACGCCACCCAACCCACGTCAATCCACTCGTGATTCGCCAATTTTCATTTCACTCCGATATTAGCGGCACACATATATGTATCTATCCCTCGTCCGACAACTAAAACATTCATCATCGTCCTCTTACACTCGTCTAGATTACCATCAACCACATCCTCATCCGTACACCAGACATGTATCCTACTGTCAAAACAATCAGTCCGTCGTCCACCTCCTGACACATATTATCTATCTACGTCGGCCAAAAAACCAATTCTATACCTACCAGCTAGCTCGTTCGTCTCGATCTAAAACGCCGTATATCCAAGAGAGAGAGAGAGGGAAGAGGAGCAATCGGTCGCGAGCGATTTTCTGGATCGATCTCTTTGGCTTTACGGCGAAATCATACTGTTCCAGGTCGAGAGAGGCGCGTCATCGCCGCCGACACTGCGGCAAAGCCGGCCAGCTAACGGTTAGCCGAGAGCTCGCGCGCGCGCGTTTCCCATTCTCGGGTCTCTCTCTCTCTCTTTCTCGGGCTTGAAGAGGAGTGAACGAGTGTGTGTATATACAAGTATATGTACCTGGGATATTGTCAATAGTTCGCGAGGCGAGCGAGAAACACGGGCTACCGCGCGTATCCGGTCTCGCGAATGACGATGACGATTGTGTTGTTTTCTGGGGTTTTTTTTCGATCGTAGGTAGGTATTGTATGAGAAGGAGTAGTTCAATGGATGAGGGTTATATTGAGATAGTATGAGACGTGGGTGTAGATGGGATGGTTAGGTAGATGAGGAACTGATGTTTTAGAGTATGCGCGTGCATATACGTAATTTGATATAATGTATCTTTATAATAATGCATCGAAGCTGTTATGCTTGTCAAGCCAAAGTATCGGAGATATTTATAGATTATGGCACGTTGCATACCTCAACTTAAAGATGAATTGATAAATTTATCTCTATTCTTTCATCTATATAATAAACAAGGCGCTAATGGAACTAGATATTTTCAACAGATTTATATTATCAGCAAGGCAGGAATTGTATTTATCACATCTTCAAAACTTTCAAGGCATCTCGTATATTTCCTTCTCATGGAAGACGTTCATCGTTATTTAGCCTTCTGATTAAAAACCATGAATTAAAATCAAAACACTAAACGAACTTCCCAAACGAATTTCGAATCCCACCGAACCCACACCGCCGCATTCAACCACACACCACTTACATCTCATTCACCGGCACCGCGACCATATAATCGAATTCCCAACAGTTAAAAACAAAAAAATATATAGCGTGTTCGCAAGGCGTCGCCGCGTCGTCGTCGTCATCATTGACTTCGAGACCTGAATTTCACGGCGTGCGCGCGCGCGTGTAAGAGGCACCTGCTGCTGCCACCGTCGCGAGGGGATCGAAATCGAGTCCACGAGGCGATATCCGCCTTGGCGAGGAGGAGGCGCGCAAGGGACGCGACTTGATTCGCCTGTTAATATATATCTATATAGATAGCATATATATATACAGACAGAGGAAAAAGCCGGAGATCGCGCGCGCGCGGTTAATGGTTTCGCTTGATGAAGTCGGGAGAAATTTCGGTTCGGAACGATTATATTCGCGCGCGCGGGGAGAGACACACGTGTGTGAAAGCGCGCGGATGAGTTTATTATAACTTTAAAGATTATATATGAATTTGACAAAAAAAGAAACGGTCACGAGAAAGTGATATTATTATGTATAGACGGTCCTCTATTACCGAAGAAAGTGAAAACAGTGCGTGTGCCCTGCGACATGACGCAACGAATTTTCCCGCATCTTTTTTTTTTGTATTTCAATTCAAAGACCGAAAGCAAAGGAAAAGAAAAACCTTCGCCTCATCGAAGTCAATTACACGCGGAGCTGAGACTACGCGGCGGCGCTCCAGTAACCTCGCGCGCGGGAAATTCGACGAAAAACCCGTCGCGCCTCTATCCTCGCTCCAAAAAGCTCGCCTCTATATAGCGCTGTATAGGAGAGACAAAGAAGCGTCTAATTACGAAGAAGAGAGGAAGCAGAGGTAGGTGGTGTAACGGGACCTGAGTTAAAGAGGCATCGCCCGCGGCGGTAGGTACGAGCTGCTGCTGCTGCTGCACACGCGGATTTTCGAGATGATGGAATGTGGCGTGTATGTGGAAAATCTGGAATGCCGGATTGTTGTTTTTTTTTTGTTTCGTGTAAAGGATATTTATACGCGCGGATAAAGATTTTTTTGTTATCTTTATAGCTACACGCGATTGTAAAACTTTTATATGCTTTTATCGGCACGCGGGTATTACACGAGAATCCACTCTCGCACCGAAATTGAAAATCCAATATAATACCTTTCGTACACCGATAACGGCGAGGAACGCCAAAGGAAGAACTTGCAATCATGTGATGCTCTAACGCAACGGCAGCAGCAGTTGGTCTCCCTGCGGTAGGTAGTTTTTCTCCCAGCGAATAAAAATGGAAAAGTACGGTTGGCTTTCTTGCACTCGCAACTACGTTAATTAACTACAAAACGCGCGCGCGCATAGGTTTTTACACCGCCGTCGCACGCGAGTTTCATAATTTAACTAGCCCGTAAAGATCCTCGCTTTGCAAAATGAGAATCGCGCCGTGTGGTAGGTATTACGACGATTCTATAAAACAGCGGAATAAGCGCACTTTGAATTTTACACATCAAATATTACGAAACTGTATATATCTACTATAGTCACGTGGGGGTTTCGCCCAATGTATATCGATTGATCGACTCGCCGAGCGTGTAGATGTATACGTTGCGAAACGCAGCAGCGTCCGCATTTTTCCCGTGTTACGCTCATCTTCTCTCTCTCTACACTTTTTTTGCGCGGGAAAAACGCGCGGAGTCGTTGCGAAACTCACTCACTTACGAGGGAATAGAGGTGCCGTGTGTATATATGTATTTACAAGAGAGTAACTCGGAGTGCAGAGAGCTTTCCAGTATACTTAGGTTTGCATATATCGTGACCGATGCGATCTTTTCGGGAGGATGAGTGCAGTACTTTCGTTCGTTGGAAAGTGCGATCGGACAGATTCGGGGTTCTTTTCTTTGGTATATCGAATGGGCTCGTTAATTCTATTTTGGGTTTTTTGCTTTTTCTTTTTTCAGAGGGAATGGGATCATTGTCGCGGGTAAAATATTGTGGGAGAAGAATGAGGTCGGGCTTCTTTTTTTCTTAATGGTATAAAATAATATGGAGAAAAGTGCGTAGAACGAAGGGTTTCCGTGCGATGACGATTGTTCCATTATAACAGAAATATTTTTCTCTATAATTAATACACACTTTTACTGTCTTTTCCGGTCCCTCGTGTATATTCCTCGAATTTCTGAATTAATATAACCGCTTCACATATTAAAACTGTTCTCTCATTCCAAATTGATATACCTTTCTCCATTCCTCGGATTCCTCACAACTGTTGCTCAGATATACCGAACAATAACCCCGCGGTTCTCCTCGATTCTCAATAACTTGTACACGCACAAAGAGCGTCTTAACCTACTTCCTTCTCCGTGTACATATATACGACGACGACGCACCCGAAACCTCAGCGGCGGAAACCCAATGATCCCTAGATGGGAAAGTCGAGCGCGCAGGAAACCCGAGCAGACGCAGTCCTCAGAACAAACCGTCGTTATCCGCGCGACTAGCCCGGGCATCAGGTCACTGGGTCCTCTGTGCGTCTAGTCCCTCCCTCCCTCCTACAGGTGAACTAGTCTTCTTCTTCTTCTTGTTCTTCGACTACTTCGTCTTCGTCTGCACTGAAGCGCGAGACGAAGAGAAAGGACACACGAGTATACAAGATATACCGATGACCGACAATCAACGTTTGTTTATATATTACGTTGCGTATATACAAGTTATATTAGACAAAGGTCCGCTTGTGCAGGTTCCTCTCCCACATAAGTATACACACGTCGCTGCGCACGATAATAATGCGACTTTAAGAGCTTTCAGGGGAACAAATATAAAATACACACAGGGGGTTCCCATAGACCTCCATAGACCAGTGGGGTTTGCGCAAGCCTATATACATGCTGCAAAAACAACAACTAAATCGCGGCCCATCAGTCACCAAGCCGACACATCCGCCCATGCGCGTGAAAAATTTCTTTCTCGCAGCAAAGCGTGTGATTAACGAGCGTCAAAGCGCGTCAAAAGCTTTGCAAAAGCGTCGCCCCGCGGGGACAATTATCATCCTTTACATAATTGTTTATTGCGAGTATAACAGATATATATCCCCGCATCGTGCTGCTACATCGCTTGTGCAACGTTTGTCGCTCGCGCGAATGTATATAAATCACACCGCGAGCGAGAGAGAGATCATCGCCGCGCGACATTTGCGACACTTTAGGGAAGAGCCGCGTGTTAATTGCAGGCGAGGTATGTGACTGGCTGTGATTTTGCGCAATATACGGCGATTTTGCGCTAGGAGTAAGCGCGTGACATAATGGTGGTAGCAGTCGCTTTCTAGAAGGATGTTGGCTATTTTTTTGTTAGATAGTGAGTGACGATGAGGGGGATTATTGCGCGACGGTGGTTGAGAGTCCTGTGTGTGGGTTTTTGCAAAAGTAGCTTTTGTGCAATTAGCCGTAAGAAAGAAGTTGTAGGTTCTTTAATGATGCGCGCGGAGAAAAAGATTGTAGTAAAAATTTCCATGCCTGCATTGTAAAAGTAAAACAGAGTGAAATCGTCAACAAAATTGCCATAATTTTGTGCGGTAAAAATTTCCATAAATTTATAGTTTTTTTTTTACAATGTAGCAAAAAATTACCATTTTTACCATAAATTTATTATGACAATTTTTTTTTTTTTTTTTTTTTTCTAGTCAGTTTCACATTTACAAATCAGACATTCTTATTTTTACAATATTATTTTTCTCTCTCTGGATTGATTGATCTTTACAATCTCTTACTCATCGGCTTACGCGATCATTTGTTAACAAGAAATTTTTACTATATCCACTGTACAATACAACGACGCCTCACATTATATACGATTAGAAAATCCAAGCGGAGACTTTTCACATATCGAGTTACATCGTTGTCTAAATCAACCCAAGCCTCTTATACATCTGATCTTTTCCACTACATCAGCTCGCTCTCCATCACCGTGACTCTTATTTTCATATACACAGCGCGCACTCGTTGCATTACACAGAGAGCCACCTGAACTCTCACTTGTACCTATACAGCACTAATCTCTAATCCCCACGCCGCCTTGTAATCATCACGTACATCACAGAGCCGCGATTGAACCCATCGGGGATAGTAATTTTCGGGGGGGTAACCGACTACGACGATTGTCGGGTATGACGTAAAAAAAGTTATCAAAACCGCGCCTTTGTTCGGGCCTACGCCGCGTTTGCATTGGGAAAATCCTGGTGCAACGGCTCCCCGCGCCCGCGTTACGCAAAACAATGTTTATGGTTGCTGCTGTATATAAAGAAAAAAGAAATACGTTTAGGAAGTAACGATAAACCGACGTTTAATCAAAACCTGCTAGAGACTTCCTCGACCGCGACCTATCATCATTATATACAATAAAACCGCAGATTGCATAAAAAAAAGAGAATATGAAATTTCGTTACGTCTCATCTTCCACCTCTAAATGACGTTTTAGATTCTCCCGTCGACGAGGAAGTCGTGTATATATTTGTATACTTCCCGCGGACGATTTTCCGGAAGTTTGTCGTCGTGTCGATCCGCCGCCGCTGGTGCGGATTTGTATTACAAACACGCGCCAGAGTGTTTTTTCTTTTCGTTTGCGGGAAGCGGTCGGATGACGGTGCGGTCTATAAGAGCGCGGATTAATAGACAATTCCGCGCGCGTGATGGGAAAAAACTTTTCTCTAGTTTTGGTTACGTTGCGCAATCGGGGAATATTACTATCGCACCGTCACTTATTTTTTTCGCGTTCGCTGTAGAGTGTATAATTAGTTGCCGTTTCTGAGTATGAAAAATGAACGATTTTTCGTTGCAAATCGCATCAGCCGCATTTTTAAATAACGATTATTATATATTCTTGTATAGCGTTCGGCTGAAAAGGGGGTATTATTATTGTAATACATAAAGCGTAAACGTAATCTGTCTTTTCAGGAATAACACAGAAACAGCCTTACGTCACTCCTTGCCGCGTTACATATATTATTTTCCTTTCTATCCTAAATAGGGTATCCTCGCGCATTGTGGACAATCATATACAAGAACACGTGTATTATATTCTACGAAGCTTGCGCGGCAAAAATTGTTATAGTAGTCATTGTGTTATACGAGGACTCTGCGCCAAATAGGCTGAATCCCCGGTATTACAGTTTCGCCACACACACACGGCGGTCATTACTACTCGAAAAAAGTATACCTCCTTAGAGTTCGTACAAAAGAACCTCGTATATACAATTCGGCGGTTCCGTCCAAGGTCTCTATATACACACATGTGGTGAAATTGCGCCACGTACCTACGTGGTGTAGTCGTAAAAGCATCACGCGTCCACTTTTGCCTTATTTCCTCAGCGAGGATTCAAGAGATCTCTTCAAGGGTCTGCGTTCTACTCGTGAAAGCGCAACTCGATCTTGCGCGTGCGCGTGCTTTCGCGAAATTCGAATCGACCCGCCGCGCGCGTCGCCGTGAAAACGCGGGTGTCGGATTATGTTGTACGTTTAGAACGTTGCTGCGGTAGTGCTACACTGTGCTGCGCTGGAAAGCGCAAGGGGATTTTGGGTTTTTAGTCGCTCGGAATGACTCTTCTGTCTATATTCTGTCGGTATATAAGAGAAAATTGGATAATCGGCTAACTAGGTATTCTTTTCCTTTTCACAATAATAACGTGCACTTGTCATATAGACGAGCGAATGCCGTTTTGGGATCGGACGAATTTCATCTCACGTTCTTTTCGTTCGCTCGTAAAAAGAATCCTAGTACATAACAAGCCCGAAATTGACACTTCAACAGTGCGAGTGTGTAGTAATGAAACTGCGCGAAAATTCCTTCCTCCTGCCTACGGCGCGCCGTTCCTTTTTTTTTATCACCTCGCACAAACGGTCGCAAAAGTATATACGTCTGCGCGCGAACAGGTGAAAAATACGCGCGCGCGCGGCGAGCTTTTTTTATTACGTGAGAAAAACCGCAGTGAAAGTGCAGTGCGCATCGGCCGGCCCGACAGTTATATTTCGTCCGCCTTCTAAGTAGTTATAAAAAATGTCCAGCTATATATATAGATTCTTGTTTTTTATAATACAAATTTTACGTCCCATAAAGTATATTATTATTACATTTTAATACTCTTGCTTTTACTTTAATTATACGCATAGCGCTCGCGCGGTATAATTGTCTTAACGTCCAAGAAATTCTCTTATTATTTTAATGGCGTAATTGCGCGTGGGCAATCGAAAGAATTCTTCTCTTTCCCAAAGAGACATCTCTACCTTTTTCTCGCTCTTTCCCCTCTAATTGCCTATCAAAGTGATACTTTCAAGGATCCGCCCGCGTGTAATTCATCCGCACTTAATTATTCGATAATTACCTTCCCGCACTTATACACTCGCTCTTTGTACATTTACAATCCTACCTCCTATAATAGCTCAAAATTCTCAATCTCTCACCAAAAAAAGCCCGTCAATCCAACCCAGAAAAACCTTTCTCCGCTCTCGAAATGTACGTAAGTACGAGTCGGTGCCAGAAGCAGCAGCAGCAACCGCGGAATGAGAAAGTGCATACACTGCACATGTACGAAAAGCGGGCAAACTGGGCCACACGCGCATCGCGCGAAAATCCGTTAGTTCGCGCGCGTTTATTTATAACTGCGAGCGCGATATGCGAGTATATACCGTAACTCGAGGCGCCACAGGTATTAAGATCGCGTGCGAGTTGGATTTCGGTGCTCATTCGATTTCGATGTGTGTACAATAAGTGAAAATTTATGAGGATTCGAGAGGTGTGGTATGTGTGGTTTTCGCTTTGTAAGAAATTGATGATGGGTGTATGAAGGGATGTTTGCATTCATCTAGTGGTTTGTTTAGAATCAATTTGGTACTTATATTAGCTCATCAAATTTCTATATGAAATGTATTACCCTGCATCAATGTACCGATTCTTCAAAAATGAAATTAACACTAGAACGAGTTAATCTGGGCAATTATAGTCAATTATAGGATTAACCACTTCCATATCATGTCTTTCAGTCAACCACCTCGTCTCGACTTCACCGCAAATCTGTACCACCAACTAAACACGCTCTCCAACCGATCGATCATTTCACTCTCACCATCATCATCATCGTCTGACACAAACCATAATATCCCCTATAACAGCATCTTCCGCACTTCCTCTTTTCCCTCCTCACTTCCCATCAGTTCCGCGCATTACAATCACTCAGCATCCCTCGCTAATACCGAAAAACTGCCACGCCGCTTTCACCCATCTTCGCGCTATACTCTACAACCCGCGGATAATCGATTTTACGAGGGAAATTGTTCCCGAGAGACACAATCCTTTCTCTTTCTTCGAGATCGTTCCATTTAATATATTCTTCCCTTGTCCGCGCGGCGAAGGTCGGCGAAGAATTCTTTTTACGCCGGGTTTTAACGAGCTCGCGTAGCTTATATTTTACGGACGAGGTGTAGTTTCACTCGCGCGAAATTTGGCGTTTACGGTGTGGTCGTAAATATACGGACGGTTTTTATCGGTGCATGATGGTTCAAGGACTTGGGTGTCGCGTGTAAAAGTGTAAATCGGTTGTTTGTTAGGTTTTTTTCGCGACGCGGGGTTTATTAGAAGCGTTTATCGGGGCTTTTAATAAAAATATGAGCGTGCGCGCTGGATTTGATCGTTAACTACTAGGAAAAGTTTCGCTTAATCGACAGAGCTGGATTGACTTTGTTGTTTACCGAGTCGTAAAATAATGATACTCTTGATCGTCGGCTGGTTGTATATATATACATTTTTACAGTGCTCGTCAAATGTATATTATTCACTTTTTGTTCGGAGCTGTAAAGCGAGTGTTTCAAAGTCAATTGTATTATACGATTGGTGGAGGATTTATGGAGAAATTTTTAATCGAACTCATCGTTGAGAGCAATCAACTATGTTATTGGCAATTTAATTGCCTGTAAAGTAGAAATGTAAAAAGGTGAAATGACATTATCTGATAATATAAGTGAAAAGATAAATCAACAAGTTTACGATGGTATATAATCTTTAATATTCGAAAGGATCAATGTCGGTTATAAATGAAGAAGTCACGGCCGGGATTATTATTCGGATTTCAATAACGGCCAATGAATCCTTCCGATATCTCATCTTTTGAACATCATACGTTATGAATAAATTGCTTGCTCTTATTTTTGTATTTTACTGTCACATTTTTCCATACTCAAACTTTTAATTATCAATCTCCACGATAAAATTTATTTAAAAAAACGACAAGAAGCCTATTTATACACAGCCAATCCTCACCTACTCACAGCGCAGAAAGCAACCGATCGCGACAATGATTTATCGCTCAACAACGTTAATCGCAATTTTTCTCAAGAACCTCACACAACGTGTCCATATTCCAAAGAAAGCCAAACGCCATTCCATTACAAACTCACGAGGCAGCCGCTATAAAACCACAAGGCAGTACTACTACTACTCCTGCGGCGTTTTAATAAGTAGAAAAGCCACCGCTCACTAAAAACACACTTACTCACTCGCATCCTTCCGATCCTCTCTCCACCGGCCTTCATTGACATGTCGGCCGCGCGCAGAAGCCGGACACAACCACCGCTGATGCCAAGTGCAATCTTATATACGCATTATACGCTTACCGCACGCGCGGCGAAATAGAGAAAACGTCCAAGGCCGATAGTTTGAAAAAGGCAACGAATTTCGCAATGTATGTATTGTTCGATAATACGCGGTCGATCGTCGCCTAGAGAGGAGGACGAAAAAATGATTCAGTGTAGTGGTGTCCTTAAACGTATATGATGTTGTGAATCATGGTATATTATTTGCTTCGATTCGCGTTAATATATAATAAGCGATTTGTTCAGGGTTAGAGGACGATGATTAGACGCGAGTGCGCTTGAAAGAAATTTATTGTATAGTTATATATCTCCCACGGGATGGAAAGTGTTAAATGCGCTGTGCTGCGAGCATCATCGAAAGTGTCGAGCGCGTTTTCCAAGAGACTTTCCAATACTTATACACACGCCGAGAAGCCCATGGGAACAGCGTTTTTAGGGTCTTTGTGAACTCGCAGTATAAGGCGGCTGATTGAGTCGTTTCAAGTACTTACTACTTACCTACACACACACACACACATACTTTCGATATAACCACTTTCTTTCACTTTCTATGGAATTCATAGTGTGTGTATAGGTATTAGGCGAGTGTGACCGATGAATTATTTATCAATTTAATTAAGAGATTCGGAATTGATTGAGTCCCGGGCTTCTTCTTTTTTATATACGGGTGAAATATCGCCGGATGATTAAATATGATGGGTTTTGATCGTTATTTTTGGGTTCCGGAGAAATCTAAAAAGATCAAAACAGCGTGATGTAAGGTGTAATTTATCGCGGAAAATCGTAATTAATTTGTATATATGGGGAAAAGGCGTTTCCCGAAATTTTATTTTAATAATGACTTTAATGAACGACGCTTTTAGAGTTGATAGATATAGCATATTATATCAATGTGGTAATATGAAATTTTGCCTTTTGAAAAAGTTAAACGACCAGAAGTAAAAGCGCTCAAGTTATTAGCGTTGACAAAAACTTTCGATTATTTGTCAATATATTTCAAGTTTCTAAACGTCTCTCCCATCTTTACGAGCAAATATAATAATTTGCGTATAGAAAATAACGTTTTTGCCTATAAGCATAAACAACTTTTCACCGACGCTAAAATCAAATAAATAACACTTCGGACATCGTCGCGATCGTAAAACCAACAACTTATTCATTCAAAACAACAACATAAGAGTCATCAATAACCGATGCAATACCACGCCTGCACTCTACGAAAAAATCTCAACCCCCTTTTAGCATCCTAACAACATTCAAATGACATCCGACATCTCTATACAACAATGCATCCTCCCGATAAGAATCTCAAGACGAGGGAGTGAATTTTTAATTACTATACGTTACGCGCGCGCATGGAGAATGGCAATCGTGTCGCGCTTATGATGATAAGGTGCAACGGACGACAAATCGATTTGACGAACCCGAGAAATTGAGGCCTGGAATGCGATCGATGATGCGCTTTCGCGACTTTCCCATTGTTTCGTCGAAGAAAACGTGATGCGTGTATTATTATTTGTTTTTCGCGGTCGGTGTGATGGTACGTGCCTATAAACAGTGATGAATATACGTTGCGAAAGTTCGAAAAGCTTTCCCGATATTTGTAAAACTTTTATATATGTAACAAGTGCTTGAAAATATTAGGTAACAAAAGTTAGGCAAACGCGTTGAGATAAACTTATTGTCGATGAATCGCGGTAAACGTGACAAACCCACTGTTTCACCATAATTTCTTTTTATGGCAACACATCGCCCGCATAACTACAAACAATGATTTATACTACTAAAAAAAAGTTCATAAACGTGATTTAACTTAGTAAACTCTATGCTCTCCTCGCAATCCCTCTAATCGAATAAATTAACGTGTCTCGCCTGATAAACGAAAGTATAAAATTTTTCTACCGATTCTCGCGACTCTCCCTAATTCATCCATCAATGCCCGCGCGCGTCTCTCTCCGCACGCTGAAAGCGCCAATTTTACCGCCTGGAGCGCGTGAACTTTCCTCTTAACTCGCGCATCGATTTTCCCCCCTTGTCGCACCATCGATAAATTAACATAATCAGTGCATCGTTTATCAACCGCGCGAGACCTTAAAAAAAACTGTAAAATCGATCGAAAACGAGCCTCCGCCGACAGGTGAAACTAGTTCCCGCCTCACGACGGTCCAATATAGATTTTTCGGCGAAAGTTGTGTGTATCGTCGCATCGATTCGTATACATAAATATACATAAATAATAAAGCAAACGACTGTGCACTTTTAGAAACTCAAATAGACACACGTGCGCGCGTCCTTGCGCGAGAAAGTAAAAGCTCCCGCATTACGGGAGAGGATTAAGATAATTAATCGCCAAGCGACTCTCTATATAGTACCGTTTTATTTTTTCACGTCGTTTGCTTTTCACCGACGTTTATATGCTTTATAATACGGAATGTATTATGTACGATTAGGATGCGTTAATTGCGAGTTTTCGTTTATATATACATTACCTATTCTCGGGAATTTCGTTGATGTGGAATTTATTCGACGCGGAGTTCAGGCGCGAACTTTATACTTTGCAGTGTATAATTTAATCGATTGAGACACGAGATGGATTTTTCGGTATTTTCTTCGGTTGGCAACACATCACGTATCTGACTGCTTATTTTATATATACGGGGATGAGTTATGTGTGTAATTAGACGCGAAGTGAATTGGAACTTTTACTTTCAATTATGTAACTCGCTCGATGTTATTATAAATTATAAATGTTTAAACGATCTATTGGACCATAAATCACGACAAACTTTTTCCTTCGTGTACCATTATCATTATAATATGTATATTAAAATATAGAAGCTCCAAAATGAATATGAAAGCACAATTTACGATCGAAATTATACATTTATACGCGTCATCCATTCATATATACATAATTTAATATAACATATATATCTGTGATAATAAAAATTCAACCTAATCATCACATTCTTTTCTCTATCTGCTTACAGATCGAGTAGCATGAAGGCCGCTCTGGTGGTGCTCTTGGGCCTGGTCGCGGTGGCGACGGCCCAGCGAAGACTCGCCCTGCCCGATCCACGAAGCTGCGCCAACCGTAAGCCATTTTCATTATTTTCTTCCACACCCACACAGCAATTAAATGCACAACGGTTGGAAAATATTTTAATTCTCAGAAGACTTATATTCAGCTCGCGCGCGTGACCACGATAGAAAGTTTTCCCGGGAAAGGAATTGGCACTCGGCGCCGTCGATTTTTTGGCGCTTCTTCGTCTCCAATATATATCAACACTATGTGTTTTTGTTCTCCTATTATAAGCGTCAACAGCCGCGCGTCGTTTAGCCCACTTTCCCGCCCATTCACCCGCTATCATATTTTTAGTATATTTTCCATCCTAACGTTAACTTTTATGCAAAATATATATATATATGCGCGCGCGCTTTCTCTTTATATGCATGATAATCAGCTTTCGATCGCCATGATGACGATCCACCCATTTTAGCGCGCGGAATTCCCTGCGGATAGCTGAAAAATCGCGCTCGACCTCTTCTATCCATTCTTTTGAAATCGTCACGTGCTGAGCGTTCCCCTCTCGCTAAAAAGCGCGGCGGCGCGCGTGATGCATTATTCGCGCATCACGAGTAGGTACAGTAAAGGTGTCGCGCGACGGGTTTCACCAGAAAGAGCGACGCTCGGAAAATTTATAGCATACACGTGTGTATACATATCGGCGATTTTCCAGAAAGGCGTCGATGCGCCGTTCGCAATCGCATCGTCGGGGTTTTACGTCCTTTTGTGTACTGTGTTGCGTTATATTGTCGAGATCACGAGTGAGATGTTTTCAGATGGAGTTCTTTTGCCTTTTGTGCGGGATCGGTGTATACGTTGTTAAAGGAATTTTATTTCTTTTTTTTTCTTAACGAAGAGAATGGGAAGTTTCGAGCTGATTTATATTAATAGTATAATCGACTTATAAATAAACGTTTCTAATAAAACCCGCCGTTATACTTGTAATCGCTGCTAATTACTTATGCAACACGGCTCGACGATTTAATGGTTCGGCATTAAATCGTTATTATTAACCTATAGTCTAGCATTTAAAATAATGAAAAGCCATAAAAAATAAGGCAATTTAGAATGACATAATTCGAGAATAAATTACAATAACAATAAAAATAAAATAGTTTTCTAAGCTTTCTTTTAAATTACGATATTGTTATTTAATCATCACAAACTACGCTCCACACTCCTTTCTTTCCATTCATTCCTAACTCACGTTTATAAATCATCTATATAAATGCTCGTGTATCATCATCGAATGTTATTATGATACCGCAGGTGTGCGACACGCGACATACAGGGACGCTCGAGGTGTCGCCCACTCGTACTTCTTCAGTTGGGAGCATCAGCCGACGAGGTCTCTCGAGGTAGACTGGCTGGACGCCAGGAACATCTGCCGGCGCCATTGCATGGACGCCGTGTCCCTCGAAACGCCCCAGGAGAACGAGTTCATCAAGCAGAGAATCGCACGAGGTTCGTTATATACATACATTTTAATAATCTTATACACATTGTAATATATCTATTGTTTTTCCTGCGAAGAGAATGGTTTGAAAATAGTTTTATTTATGAATTGGTGAAATCCCTTCTATGCGATTAACATTAATCTTCTATACAAGAAAGCTTCGTCGAAAAGCTACGTACATCGCAGCAAGAGAAATCCAAAAACTGCAGTAAAAATCTCTATACGCACCTTATCTCTCGCATTTCCTCTTTTGCTCAACGTGGAGGTCAGATGCAAATGTTCCCGTAACGATGCGCGCACTTGCCGCGTGTAAGTATTATAATGCCGCAAGCGAGAGAGGCCTAAAAACGGCGTTAACTGATTTCTTAACGCACACACTATCCCCCATATAACACACAGCGAAAACCGCCCATTATATTCGCCTTCCAACCTCGTTCTTATACAAAAACCGCGTATATACGCACCTGTTCATGCGCCCCTCCTCTCTCGTCCTTTTCAAGCCGCGCGCGCAATTACCGCGATTTATTATTCATCCTCGCAATCCTTATATATTCACTTACACACGCAGTCGTAACTCTTTCTCTCTCTTTCCTCTCCCGCTTTGTCCGACCTTTCATTCATAATTTCCAGAGTGCATGCATTATGTGTATAACTTAGCAGCAGCCGCCGCGCGGCGAGGACGAAACACAAACCGCGTGATTTTGATTTATGAATTGCCGAGTGGCTATTCTCTCGCACCTGTGTGTGTGTCTGATGATGTGAATATTGCACTCTATAGCGCAGAGATGATGGGGTTTCACAAGAGGACACGAGACGCGCGCGGTTTTGCTTTTCATTATGTTATATTCTCGTTTGTATATGAGTATAGTAGTGTGTATATTCGTCGTTAAGACGAATGAATTGGCCCGAATGTGCGAGCTAGCGCGCGGGTAATAAAATTCGAGATTTAGCGCGGAATGCGTACGTTAAGTAAGTATCGTACGAATCATGCTCGCTGATGATGTTTCGTGGATTTCTTATATACATGCGCGTGATGCGTTTTTTCGTATTTAAAAAGTTATTAAGGCTGTAAATCCGAAGCGATTTTTGCAACGCGGTCGCCGTTATTGCGAAATATCTCGTTCTCTTATTTATGCAAACGTATATATGTATGCCATAACGCTTGTAACGTAAAATATTTACTTTACAATCTCAGCCGCGACAGGTGTTTAAAGTCATTGAAATATATATCGATATAATTAATAACCGCGCGGTTAATTTAATCGCTTATATTAATTTTATATACCCCGTAACTAATGTTACCGTCAAAAATGTCAATTAAACGAAAAGTTTGTTCCCTTCGTAAACCGCAATGTACACTTAATGAATTTATAATATATAATACACACCTCAAGTGTATGTGCGTGTGGGCAGACAATACCGTCTAATATTCACACGCGTTCGTCAACACCCCGCGGGAAAATCGCGTTTGATCATCCTTCTCTAACAGCAACACACTGTCAACCCACTTTCACCCGTTGCAGATGGGTATAAGTACGAAAAAATCTATTCCGCTCGTGT
This sequence comes from Torymus auratus, assembly GCA_900474315.1. Taxonomy (NCBI): domain Eukaryota; kingdom Metazoa; phylum Arthropoda; class Insecta; order Hymenoptera; family Torymidae; genus Torymus; species Torymus auratus. The sequence goes on from UXGD01001006.1 coordinate 34,303, forward strand.
ACAACCGCGAAATGAAATTATTGTAGATACTCAGGCATCAGCGGGAGATCGCTGCGGGTCAAACGCCGCGGCTAATGGCTATATATGCGCACGAGAGTGATAGTTCGAGATTGGGTTAAAGAGTGAGAGGTGAGAGGTTGCAATGAGTGGAGCCGCGACAGTTGAGAAATGCGAGGGGATAATGCGGCTGTAGCGTTTGTCGAAGGGTTAATATGTCAATTTGATGGAATTGAGATGGGAGAGTTTTAGAGAGGACACGGAACGAGTGTCACGTTTATTTTAACAGGGGTATAATATTGGGTTACTGATTGTTTTAGAAAATTATTTATCCACATCAAAGGAATATAATTATTAAATTAGAGCTTTTCAAATATTTACTTTTCAGTATACAAATACGATAATCTATGGAATTCAGATTATGTATGAAGTATTTTAAAGAGAGAAAATAACTATACACTTATAAGTCGTTATTTAAATCCACAAATTTCTATTTCCCTGTCGCTCTATCGAGTCGAACAATTGAATTCCTGCACATGGAAGAAACGAATCTCGCGTCATTATAATAAAAACACACACATAGTTGTCCCGAACAAAGCAAATGTCACCCAATGGCAAAAACGGTTCTGAGAACGACTCCTCAAATGGCGCTTTCGTTCGGAAAAATTCTATAATAATGATTCTCATATACATCCGCGGCGCGCGCTCGCGCGGAGAGAGAGAATCAATTATTCCCGATAATCATTCGATTACGAAGTCTATCCCCCTATTCGTCTATACCGAGAACCGCGAAATGAGGTATTTTCTAATTATGGTTATTAGAATTTTATGGCCGGTTGTTTGCACTTTCCTGGCCTTTTAGATTTACAAATTGCCGCGCGCGTAGTATAATTATTGCAGTCGCGCTTTATGCTCATTTATCGGCGAATTTAAGGGGTCATTGGTACTTTTATATACTTTCTAAAATTGCCTTTATTTTTTTTACGGCTCGGCCTATTATTTAAGCGCGGGATGCGTATATTTTATAGAGATATCACAATTTATGTAATGGGATAAGTATAGCGCGCGCGCGAGCAAAGTGAATAATCCCTCATCTATATATATATAACCGTTATATGTCCACAAAATACCTAACGAAAAAAAATTATGAAAAAAAAAGAAAAATCTAGATAACTCTTCAGCGATTTCGACAAACAGGAAGCCAACTATATATACGTACATCCTCGTAGAACCTTCTCAAAGCCTCTACATATTATACGACTACAACAACCTACCTACCAACCGCGCGTATACCAAAATTATGCAAAGCGCAGTCCGTGACTTAACGAGCCAATTAGGCGTATCGAGCCGCGTAATTTTCCTGCGCTGCAGCGCGCGCACGTATACTCGATCGACTGCGCATAGCTATGGCTTTCTCCGCACGCGCGTGCGCAATTGCATCACCGTCAGAGGAAGATGATCACCGCTACCGCGCAGGAAAACTGTAGCGTCGCGATTTCCCAATTCGCCCGCATCATCACGTGTATGTGTGTGCTGAGGTGGAATGTTAATTAGCGGAGAGGATTGTCAGGTGCGCGCGCGCGCGCGGCGGAAGGCTGTAAAGCCTCGTTTTTTTGCCGTGGGTTGTTGCACTGATGAGCGAGTGTATAGCACGCGGAGACTTTTTTTTTGCTATGGGTTGTGTTTGCATTGGATCGCGGGAGGAATTTAAAAATGTTTGAAAAGGTTTTATGTAGAAGTAGCCCGAGTGCTCGTTCATTATGATAATGGGATGATGGAGGGAGAGTTGGATGATGGTGAATTGCGTTTTAACGTTCTTTCGAGGCGACGGAATCTTATAAATTATTGTTGAAGCTTAAGAAACCTGGGAAATTGTAGTAGAAATTTTCATAGATAAAATAATTTATCTATATTTATTATGTATTAAAAAGCCAAAATGTCCCGTCACCCGTCCTCTACCCGTAGTAGTTCAAGTGTATGGATCTGGATCTGGATAATACTTTACTATGGTATATTTATCATACCCAATTTTTATATTATCTTTCCGTTTTGCATGTAATGTGTGAAAATTGTTCCCGATATTGGCTCGATGAGCACGTCAAGTATATTTCTACCTCCCTCATAACTGAGCTTTCATCGGCAATTTACCTACTTGAGAAAATTCACAAGAAATTTCCAACGTATATCTATATACCCCCAACTCTAAAACAATAAATTTAGCCTGCACCTTATTTCTCGTATTTGTTTTGCGCGCAGAATGAGATATTTATACCTATCACGTTTATCCGAGAATCCGCGCGCGTCTTACTGTTTATATACTTATTGTAATCGCGCGCCGGAAGATTTATACGCGATAATATAAAAACCTCGAGCGGTGGACTTTCCTCAAAAATCGCCTTTCTGCGAATATAATCCGTTAAAGATAAGCGGCTGAATATGTAAAGATGAGGAAACCTTCCGTCGCAGCGGTAGCGGATATACATATATATATAAAGATACTAACTGTATAATACATATAAATAAACCATTGCCGCATTTTGCCTTGTTTACGCACGCGTTGCATCCTTTTACGACGACGACGCTATATTATACGAAAAACAAAAACAATTTTTGCATTTTACAATAGCGACTGGATATACGCAAGGGGTTACGTGTTTATACAGAGACGAGGAATGAACCATCATCATATATACGGCGTACACGCGTGTGTTCATTAAAATTCAGCTCTCGGTCGGGTTTTTTTATTTGGAATTTCACATCAAGGTCCTGCTTCCCTATAACATATACGTATACGTTATAAAAATGTCGAGAATTATGATGACACTCGCGAGAGGGAGAGTGTGTGTGTTATTATTTCGCTTTACGACGTTGATATTGTAACGCGATTGCATGTTTTATGCAAGAGACATACGCGCGCGGCGGTTTCATTTTTTTGACGGACAATCGTTAAACTTTTGTTTGCCGATTTTCTCTACACCAAAACATCCAAAAAAGCGCATCAGGCAGAGATGCTTTCAAACGATTATCCTCGCTCATCAAGCATGCGAAACGATCTCGAGATTATTCATTGTTTATTATTACTCTAAACAGCAATATATAATTAACTTTTATTATCCAACGTCGCGTCGCGTGTGTGTACACATATAATTGAGTTCACGTTTTCGCATCAAAATCATCTGCAACATCACTTGCTCGAAAAACTACATCACGTGTATATATAAATACCGCAGAGCGCCGCGGTGGTAACGAAACCACAGCACTTTCCCCATTACTTATACCTTATAACCCCATGAACCGACCTCACCAGCATGTACACACACAGTTATAACAATGGAAAACCTCATCAGCGCTCTCGCACGACCTGTGTGCTCGCGCGTCGCGCGCACTTTCTTCGATTTCACGCCGCCCGCTCGCGACACGTAAAAGTTATTCGACACGCGCGCCCGCGATATCTGCTGTATATATATATATAGGTAACAAACGAAAATTTGTGGGTCAACGGGGAGGGGGGCGAGAAAAAGATCGGCATGATTTTTACACACGATGTGCGCGGTGCCCGCGGCGATTTTCACGAACAAAAAGCCTTTGTGAGCGACGAGCGATCGAGATGAGATTGCGCGGAGAGATGAAGAGAGAGGCCTTATATTTTTATATGTTATTGTTTGAGAGGAGTTTCGGCCTGCAGGAGGGAAAAGTGTATATAGTGGTTTGTAGGTTTGCGCCTGAGGGCGAGCGCACATCGTAAAAGTAATTCGGGATTCTAGATGGGCTGGTGTCGCAGGAAGTTGCGGTTGAATTAATTTTTTCCGTGACTCTAGGTTCCTAGAAATATTGTCATTTGGAATTTACTCGGGTAATGCGAATTCTCGATATAAAAATACGGAATATTGTAGTTTTGCATATACATAATTTTTCAGAAATACTTTTTCATTTACTATTATACTCCATTAAATATTGGCAATTGGTGTATCCTACAAATGATTTTTTCCAAAGTTTTGCCATTTATAAAATAATAAAACTATTTTCAAACATTTCGTATATTTAAAAACCATCATCCCCGCATACTTATGTATTATTTAACTAACGATTTAAACAATTTTGCACAGGAAACGTGAGATTCATCTGGACCTCCGGCCGCAAGTGCAACTTCAATGGCTGCGACCGACCCGATCTCCAGCCCCAGAACGTCAACGGCTGGTTCTGGTCTGGTTCAGGCGCCAAGATCGGACCCACGAACCAGCGCAACACCGGTGACTGGAGCCACACCGGAGGATACGGCACGCCCCAGCCCGATAACCGTGAAGCTCCTCAGGTAATTTTAAATTTATTTCTTTTTTCACGTAATGCAATAACTTAAAAGTTTTATTTCTACATAAATGTCTTTATAATTAAAATGATGGTACTTAGATTTGAGTTTTGATGAATTTTGCTAAAAAAGTACTAAAATTTTGTTATATTCTACGTAAATTTTCCTTTACTGTATAGGGCTTTTAGCCCGTATAATAAACAAGTAAATAAATAAATATGAAATGATAAATATTTTCATAATATCAAATTGCAATCGAATGTAATCCGCAACTAAATCAAACATCTATATGTATTAATGAAAAAAAAAACTTTGACTTTCCAGGGCAACGACGAGTCCTGCCTGTCGATCCTGAACAACTTCTACAACGACGGCATCAAGTGGCACGACGTCGCCTGCCACCACGTCAAGCCCTTCGTCTGCGAGGACAGCGACGAGCTGCTCAACTTTGTCGCCTCGCGCAACCCCGGCATTCGTCTATAAGTTCACAAATCCACACGCAGTATATCGGCGAATCATCATTCTCACACAACCACCCACCCACAACACCAACACACCCACACACACGATCCCGTCATTTCGTCGCGGTCGAGCGCATAATAGAACGCAACGGAGCTATATAATATATATATATTATATGCGAGTATGCTAGCTACTGACGACCGTCTGATGATTATCTCTCATCGTTCGATTATAAGGAATTATTCTCTTCTTTCTTTTTCTCTGGCTCTCGCGTCGCAAAATAAGCTGGCGCCGTATCTTTAGTTTATTTATGTTTAACTCTAACCGAAGGATCGCGCGAGTTCTCTCACGAGATCGCCGTCTTCGACATTCTCTAATGTAACACGTCTGTATACTTGTACCTTTCCCTTTTTTTCCTTTATCTTTATGTATACTGTATTTTTCTGTCACAATTTGTGTACGTCTGTATCTCTCTAGCTATCTCTTTCTATCTTTCTCTACGTCTCTCTCTCTCATTCTGTTATACTTTTGCGTTAGTTTTTTGCGAGACTTAGTCCTCTCGAACTGAATGTACAATGTTTTTTTTTTCTATATTTTTCTAACGAAAATAAATGTTCTATCATTTGTACAAAACTGTGCGTGACGATGTGTTGTTTTATTTTATGCTTACTATATACCTTTTTCTCCTTATATATCCTTTATTCAAGATTGATTTCATATATTATAGTCATCGTAAAGTAGTAATTTTTAAGCGACTATAGGAATTCTAAAGCAATATGACTGCCTCCTCACACCCATCTCCCTTTTAATGTAGGAAAAACGATTATGAAATTTTTTTCAATTTAAAAGTTCTTAAATTATTCATTACTTAAGTAGTTTTCTGTATATCTACTCTGCATGTAATCTTTTTAAGTAATTGAAAAAATTCCATTTGTTTCAACGCTTTATTACTTGATAAATTTGAATTCTACCGCGCTACTAATGTATAAATTGGCCAATTGGAAGCAAGTAAAACAATCGAGAACATAATAGTGTGCGTTCCGTTAGTACTGGCAGTAGCTGGCCAGTAACTAAATCAAACGTGTTAGCAAAGAAAAACGTTACTAGCCAGCTACTGGCAGCACTAACGGAACGCACCTTCTCAACTTTTCCATATATAAGTATAGGTATAAAGATCTTTTGTTTTACCGTTTGTGTTTCCCCCACATGTACGTTCAAAGTATACGATCGTCTTTTGTTTTTACACATTTATTTCGGTTTAGCGGGATTGGCCTGTTCGGTCAATACTTACTTAACGTATACTTATTTTTTCTCGTTAAAAAGACATTATATACACTTTTATAATACCTAGTTACATTTGTATAAAATTTGTTAAGAACAATATATATTTATAAATAAAAATTTACTTATAAAACAATAATGGCGGAGAAAAATACAAAAGATGAAGATTGTTTTTCATTACAATACAACAAACTACTTGAAGTAAGTATAGCTAAAATGTATATATTATTGTGCTTAAAAGCATTTAACATAGATCTTAATTTTTTATTTTACTTTACATGTCTATCTATAACAAAGGGCTTTTATTTTGTAGACCACTAACATATTTAACCTGTTAAATTTATTAGTCACTTTTAAATAATCATAATTTGACTAATTTAAGACATAACATCTTTTTGCAGTGTGTAAATGAAGTCCAAGAAATTTTAGAGTGCCCAATGTGCTTTGAGACTGATAGAGCAATGGCCCAATGCTATACAGGACATCATCTTTGTGTTAAATGTAAAGATAAAATTCAAAACTGTCCATTGTGTAAAAGTCCATTTACAAATATGAAATGTTTTTTGGTAGAACACGTAGCCAAGAAGTTAGCAAATCTGAAGGTACAGATAAATATAAACATATATTTAAGGAAATAATAGTATTTTCATATCACAATTTACAAGGCAGGTTGTATTTGATAACTTTTTTATTTTTATAGGTTTCGCTGACCACTCTTGATACAGACATTAAAATGCGTAATCAAAAAGTTAAAGATTACAAAACATGTAGAAAATTGATTGAAACAATGGCTTCAAAACTATCCACATTTTTATATAAAACTCATGATAGTTTAGAATATCTAAGCAAATATGTAAAAACTCCTAATGCTATGAATGGTCAGGAATTAGAAAGACAATTAGTGTCTTTAACGTCAGATCTTCATCGTGTAAGATATATGATGGACGAAACAAAACATACATTAACTATATTGAAAAAATGATATGCTTATATTAAGAATATAGAAATAAGTGTAGATTAATTTGTATTAATGTTACTAAAAACATGTCTTAAAACGATATTGGAAAATTATTTATAATCTTTTTAAATGCAAAATAAATAAAACATTTAATTTATAAATATTATAAATTATATATACATATATATAT
>UXGD01001007.1:0-41482 GCA_900474315.1 Torymus auratus
ATTAAATTACGAAAATCGGAAATAAACAAAATTTTATAAAGTGCTCGTAACGAGCGCTGCAAACTTCAACCTCATTGAAGATGCCCATCACCGTTTTGAGAACAGCATTTTAATATAGTAGGCTATAGTCTGTGAAACCTTCTGGATCTTTCAGGGATATAACAAAAATAAATAATATTAAAGTCATAAAGAATAAAACATTCACTGCAATTTTAGCAATATTATATAGCGTAAAGTAATTTAAACTTCACGTCCCAACTTTTCGCCGAAACTTTTGAAACAAAATATTCTTTCTTTCTTTCTCAAATTGTTCTTTCAAAACAAAAGAACAACTTGAGAGGACCACACTACTACAGATTACCCAAAAACAGTATACCTCATTAATCATCCAAAACCTCTTCCACAGTTTCATCACGCCGCATAAAAGTCTTCATTAGACAGCTCAATCTCCCTACGACAATCAATTTCCTCCCCTCCTCCCCTCTCTCTTCGCCTATAAACAAACTACACAACCAGAACCCGACCTCGTCATTTTTCACCCCGACTGTACCGCACCGACTCGACAATCTTAAAGGAGGCAGCACCGCAGCAGGCCGTTATTTATTCAACGCCGCGCGGCCCCTGATATCCGTTCGCGTTCACCTGATACCCACCGAGACAAGGTCTCTCCCACGTGAACGAAATATGGCAGCTTATCGCCATTCATGCAACATTAGACCCGCGTCCCGTTATTTACCGCGTGCGCAGCCGTGCACGGCTAGCTTGAACGCGTGTGGGAGAAAAAAGGTAACGCGCCCGCGTGTGCATGTTTATATAGCTATTGAGGAGGTATTTATTCGCGGGGTGAGGGGGATGGTTATGTGGAGCGCCGAGAGGGTTTTTGATTTTTAATAGTATCGGCGAGATACTGTACCGTAGGTGGGTACGTTAATCTGCTTCTCTTAGATTGGAATGAAGCTGATGGTCTTTCAGACTTCGAGTCATGAATGAGTTATCAAAATATGACGTAGGCTTCCCGGTTTTTATGTGATGAACATTTTTTATTTGACATCTTTTATATAAGAAAAATTTTGTTTCTTTTTTAGGTTTTTATTATCCTCTGAATGAGGGTACAATTAATATTTTAGAACTTAGAAAAAAAACTATGGTGTACAAATAATTATTCGATTGAAACATCCCTTCTATCGGAATTATGCTATTATTTCTGAAAATCTGCGTAATGCATCTCAGAAAAATAAAATACCGTGGAAAGATACCCATGATAAGAGTACTGGAGTACGTATAAAAACAATATAATAAGTAAAATATTTTAAAGTAAGTAGAAAAGTCAAACTTCCATCAGACATTCAGTGGTAGAAGATAAAATGTCATAGCTTTCCTACGGTTACCTCATTAAAATACGAAAATATTTTATTAAATTCTCCATTTTCGTACAATTTATATAAACGCCCCACCAATATCTGTTAATACGCTATCACCAAATCCATAAGAATTCTTCCCATTTTATTTAATCAAGTTAAAGTAAACCATAAATGGCTTAAGAGCCAAATAAAAAGACCCCTGGTACCCCGTCGTCATCCCCCAGAATCCAAGAAAACAATTCCGAAATCATTACACCTCGCGCGCGCCCCCCATAAAGATAACCAGAGTTTAATTCGCACTCGGTCTTGATACGTTTGTCGTCCCAGCGAGTACTTTAATTTAGAAGGTAGGTGTAACGATAGCCGGCTGCAAGGGCAAGTTTAAAGGCTCGTGCGCACTTGCGCCCCGCGGCGGAGGCGGCACTCGATCGATCTTCTTCGCCCGGCCGTTGCGCTTTATAACGCAACAATGGTTACCTTGGCTTATCGGCCGCTTTAACGACGCCAGATAATGTCGGGCCCTGCCCCCGTCGAAAGCCACGTGGCTGCTGTGGATGTGTGTATATATATGTATAAGGATGTTTATACGCCAGCGCGAGCTTTTTTTATAGATGAAAAGAAGGGAAGTGTCACTGCGCGGTTCATCGTCTTGACTAAAGTGAAGGATGAGGATTCGGATTTTTCGGTTACTTTTTTTTAATTATTTAGGAGATGAATAGGTGAATTGGTATGATTTGATTAGAAGCATTTAGTAAATGATCCTATATTAAAAGGGAGATATGGGTATGAGCACGCAGTCGTATGCTTTTACAGGGCAGCCATATTGCTCAGCAAAATAATATTATTAGTTGAAACATATAGAGCCAACTACAGAGAGTTCGCTGATTGGTCAAAGTATGTCTATTTGGCGCGCGTAGAGTGCTTCAAATACTAGTACTATCAAATACGCGATGTAATGCGATTAGTGACGTTATTCAACAAAATAAATATTCGGAGGATCCCACTTTGAATAGCAGAGTTAATTGAAATTGTTCAGCTTCCATTGTTCGGAAATATTTCAATAAATTTATTAATTCAACAACCTACTCACTTTATTTTAATCCACTCATCTATCACGTACAAATCATCAATTTTCCGGTGTTCATATTCGCAAAGTTCAGAATTCACCAATGTTTAAAAAAATAACGATCTTCAAATATTTTATAAAAGTAAAAAATTCCTCAGTCTCACACAATATTTCCAATACAACACCCAAAGCATTCCCAACACTGTTTAACGTCCAAGCCATAACCCTATTTTTACCCCTCCATAATTCTAAACCACACGTACCACACGAGGTAATCCCCCCACCTGGCATCCACTCTGCCATCCAGCATCAAATATTAACACGACCAGTTCGCTCCACACAGCCACCTGCGCGTGCATAATCCAAAAACGCAATCACCAGCGCGCGGACGTTATGAATTTTTCGCTGCTCGGCCCCGCACGAACGACACGGAATTTGATAGTCACTATACCAGAGGGGTGTAGGTCGCGAAACTTTCGCGAATAAAACGGGAGGAAGGGACCCGCGGGAGCTCGCGAGAACGACTTTCCCGGGGAAAGTCCGACAGGAGGTGGTAGTATAGTCGGCCCGCGGCTGTTTGTTATCTGCTGTTGCGCCCCCCGCCGCCCGTACACTCTCGCGCCTCGTGGGAAACACTAACGGTTTAAACCTAGCGCGGCGAGGAGCTAGTGCGAAGTGTGGTCTGACCCGTGGACAAGCCCCCGAACGATCGCGCGGGCGCTCGTTTTGCGTACACATGCAGGTGAGATGAGAGAAAGGAAAGGAATCAGTGAAGAGGCGAGCTGTATAATTAATACTGTTGATGCGACTAGCGACCTACAAAGCTGGAATATTGTCATTTGGTAAGTCGGTTGTGTTAGCTAGATTCTTTGATGTTGCATAAATTAGCGGCAATCGATGGAATATTTTTTAGATTATAATTTAATACATCAATGAATTATATATCAATAATCCATACGCAAGGATAAAAATGCATTAAAATGAAGTCTTACACGATTCGTATGCATTGATGACTAGGTCGCATGTTTCGTAAGGTTTGTAACGAATGCAAACTCGTGACTAATACTAGTTTTCACATGTGGTGTGGATATGACATACACACCGGTAAAGGTGTCAGTAAATTTGTTTAGAGCTACACAGCAGCGAGCTGAGGAGTCCTCAAAACTATCCTATAACTGACAATTGTGAGGATTTGTTTTTCTATATTCAATTTATTCTTCTGAAAAATATGTATCACGTTACAGATTTGATGAAAAAAAAGAATGTAAGGAAAAGATATTATCTAAAAGTTCGATAAAAAAATGTATTTTCGATATATAATTAATTAGAGAACGGTCTTAATAGGTCTGAAGTATAAACCTATCTGATACGTAAAAATACGTAATTACAAAATTCTTTAATATCTCTCTTCATTTCTCTTCATTTAGAAAATGATCAAACCAATATATTTATATTTGAAACCGTTAAACAAGCCTCCGGGATCACTTCGAACTTGGGAATTCCAATATTAAAGGAAAACGATTTTTCAAACTTTTCGAGCTACCCGAAAGTTTTAACGAAACCATCGATCACAAAATGAACGCACACATCCATACACATATACACGTATCCGTTTCGAGGCTATGGGCAAAAATTACGAAAGCTCTCTCCCTCTCTCTCGTTTCGGAGCGCGTTGATGTTGATTGACGCATGAAATTGAAACCGTAAATGAAGTCGATAAGAGTCACGACGGTCAAACAGATATTTACATGAGCGAGAGGAGTCTAGCTGCGATCGTCGAGGGTATATATAGGTGTATCGCATCCGTGCCCGTTCCGCCTCACCGGCCTAATCAATTACCGATCGAATTAGAATTCTGGACGCGTGCGCCGAGTCCCTCGGTATACGCTTCGCTTGCTCGCTCGAGTTTACGCAAATCGCCGTTTGCTCGCTGCTGAACGTAGACCACTTCCGTCGTTCGTACCCTCGCTTGCGCTCTTTATCGCGACGAGAATATTTTAGAGAGATGCGGCGGATAATTGGCTGAGGAATGGGAGCAGTTTTCTTTTTTAATGCGATAGCGACGGGTGAAGATGAACAAGGGTAGAGTTGTCAGTAGACTGGGTATCACGGGGTAGGAAATCAGTGATTGATTTATTTTAGGTATTTTTAAAATCATCTTTGGAAACACTGTTGAATAGTTGATATATAAAGGTTATTGTATCCTTAGGTTGAAATAATAAATTTTCAAATATAATTGTGTACAAATTGTGCTTACTTTTCAGACAAATATATTTATCATACAATTTGATTTATGGATTTAACATGATAAGCTGTTATTGGCGATGCTAATATACTGAAAATATCAGTTACTTAACAGTAATAGCTATTCGCGTTAATTATTTCAGCTTTTTAAGTCAAAGTCCACCATGACAATCACTGTCATTCTTTTTCCATTAGAAAATTCATAAAATCACTGCCGTTATTACTGCCATTACCTGTCATATTTATCATTTTCTGTCCCCTAAATAGATTATGTGTCTAGTTCAATAACACTTTAATAACCGTTGTACAATTTCCTCTAAATTCTCCCAAAAGCTTCACATCATCATAAAACTTACTTCTCCCACTTCATCTCCACCGACTACCGTCATCATCGCAACCATCAACCTCGCATCATCATTACAACACTATTGACTTACACTATCAAACTCGAGGCCCGTTTCTCATCCCCCTATACGCTCTCTCCGCTCACCACCGTCGTCGTGTCTCCCCTTTCGCAGAGACGAGAGTTCGGGCACTCGACGCGCGATGGGGCAGTTTATCACTTCGATCGAGAGCACACTCGCCTCTCTCCTCTCTCTCTCTTTACCTTCTATTTACAAAAGCTCGCGCGGTGATAAATAATTTTGATTTCTTCTCTCTTCTTCCCCACTCATAAATCACCCTCTCGAGAATCCTCCCCCCTCCTATCTCTTCCTTTTTCTGCCGGGGGAATTAATCTCGAGGCATCATCCTCGTTATGGCGGAATTATCACCGGCGCGGCACAATGCGATACATCGATCGGGCGATAAATTCTTTCGTTCGGCCTTCTCTAACCCCTTCGAAGCGCGAAGTACCCCCCGGGGAGAGAGAAAGAGCGAGAGAGAGTCGCCGTCGAGAACAATGGAGCTGGAGGGCCGGAAACCGAGCGGCCGTGGTCTCTGGCTTCCTTTGACCCACCGCAGCCGGCCTGCCATTTGGCCGACACGTATCTCGAATTGTGTACGCGTGGATGCGGAGCGGCGACCGGTAAATGTACCTGCAACTGGAGGGAGAGAGATGGAGATAGGGCGAGAGAGCAGACAGGACACCGCGAAATAATCGTTGCTGAAGATCAGACGAGAGAGAGAGAGATGCGCTCGATTTCGTCATGTGGATGAGAAAGGTATATGTAGTACAATATGCGCCAATTAGATGTGCATTTGCAGAAAGCTGAAGGGATCGTGATATATTTTGTTGGGTGAGTTACATGATGGAGATTGAACGGTGTCAAGTTGTTTATTTATTTTTGTTGTTATTGTATGGCCAATAAGATATATGGAAGACGCAAAAAATATATAGTAAGTCAGCCATCTAGTTGGTGTCTGACTTAATCTGGACGTTTATCACTGATAACAGATTAAGCAGTATGCTTTGGAAGAGAATTATGCTTAAGCTAAGGATCATGAAATACCACATAGTAGTTGATCATTTGTTACAATTTGTTTATTTTGATACCGAAATAATTGTTCATTTACTGCAGTAATTATTATTTGTCAGCTACTTTTTGTTTATGAACTTTTCAAATCGTTTTTATTAATGAAGGTACCACAGGCTAATAAAGAACCAAGAAACAAAAACATTACAATAGAGATAAATCAGATAACTAAACCTGCACATTCTCTCAATATTCAACTCGATCCAGTCACCCAACGGCATCTCAGCGCCATCCATCAGCGCACTATTGGATATCAGTACACAGGACGATCCACATTAAAGAATCAAGCAAGACTCTATCAATCGCCTCTCATTCAACTCCTCGCTGTCCACGCGCGAAAGGAGTCGAGAGGCGGCCGCACGGAGACAGAGCGAAGGGACCGTAACAACACGACATGACACCGATCACCCGTGCTAACTCATTCTGGCAGTCAAAAGTCGATAAGCGCCCGGGTTAACTTTCCTCTCAGCGGCCGGCATCCCGCGGGGGCTGAACTTTCTACTCCCCCGTCGGATCCTATGGTGTCATAGTCCGCGTTTCACTTCATACGGCTCATCGCACTTTCTGACCTGTTAACTTCGCGCTTGTGTATAGCGTGAGATTTTTCCTTTTTTATTTTTTTTGTACTTGGGTGGACGGTGATAGTCCTTTTTTGCGCGCGGCAGGCTGGCTAAAGTTCGCGCTGATGGGGATTTTTATTTAATTATAAGTTATTTTTCAATTAACGGGGATGTCACTTTTTGCCGCTTTGATGGAGTTTGAATGGATGTTATGATTTTACTTTCTGGATGGGATGGAAGTTTAATGCGAAACTCGGACAAGTGCTGGCTGCGTTTTTGCAGAATTATATCGTTCCTTTTTCTACAGAATTGAGTAGAATAGTTGCGGTATGATTTTGAAGCATTTTACTTTTAAATTCTTCAACATGCTACAGGTTTCGTATTGTGGAACATCCTTTGACTGGACTTCGATACTGCTGTGAAATAGAATAATTTTTTTCATAACTTTTTATTAAAATACTATTGGTATTCTTTGGAAGATGTAATTTTACTGCATTACTTCGGCTTCATCAAGTACGAACAGAAACATAAAGTCTACAAAGATTTTATTTCATTTCAAGCCAATGTCATTTCCAATATTAATATTTACAATACTTTGTAAACGAACACGTCACATGGATTTTCGGCATGACATTTATTCCATCTCAAGTATAAAATATTACATATTAAATTCTGCTAACGAAAAATCACCTCTTTCAGATATTTGATTGTCGCGACGAATAATTTTAAATACAACATTCCATTTCATCAGACTCGCCATTCTTCATTCGGATGCGCGCCCCTATCTCCATCGACAAACGCACGATTTAAAGTTCACAAAATATAAATCTAATTAACTGGGCTGCGCGTTTTTTACGATTTCCCGTTCGGTAGCTTAAATATATTCCCCTTTTTATCATCGCCATAAAAATCTACAGCTCCCCGCGCGCTTCAATACACCCACCCCCGTCCCACTCTCACGCGCACTCGCGTGCACGCACATATCCCGAGCCCCGACACATATAGCGCGCGTACAGGCACAGAGAAATCATGATGTTATCGACATTTTATCCGTCCCATCAATTCCGCCGCAACGGCGCGCGTACACTAAATTTCGAGAGCGACAAACCTTTCCACTTTCGCGCTCATATCCGTCACAGCCGCGCGCGGGCGAAGATATCTGCAATATTATATCACTTTGACATTCCCGCGCTCTTGCTTGTCTATTATATGTGTATAAGTCTGAACAAACAAACTCCGCGATTGAAGGGCGCGAGCCGAGAGGAGTTTATAATGAAGAAGGCCAATATTTTGTTTAGCTTGAAGGCGGTGAAAAGCCAAGGAAGCTGCCTCTTATCGACTCTCGACCGCTGGGGTGAAACATCCTCCCCGTAAATATATGGGAAGAGGTATAAAGGCCGCCGCCGCCGCCGTTGAGTCTTGGGCTTTTGATGGAGTGTCCTCTCAAGGTCTATGGCCGAGAGACGATAGCGAGGGAGTGTGGAAGGGGAAAGGGATCGAAAAAAATCGGTGTAGGCTGAGAAATGGTTAGTAAGGGAAATTACGAGGAAGAAGGGAACGTTTGGATTTTGTATCCGAATGCGGTCAATTTTGTATGGTGTTAAAAAGAGGTAAAAATGAATATGTTTCTTATGATTATTAATTAGTTCTACAAGAAAAACTTTACTTCCCTGTACCTACAAAGTATTATGAAACTTACAAAGTCTTTACTTTGTAAGTGTAAATATATGTTTAAATATTTTATCATTTTAAAAGCAGTACCTATACTACAATATTCCATGAATTAATTTTAAAAATAACGGCGAACAAAAATTGAATCCTGACAGGTGTTTACTCTACCAAGCAATTTTGAGATGAAGGTTAGTAGCCTCGGAAATTTTCGATAGGACTTGTCGGATTTTCTACGGTCGAGCGAGCCCTCATACTTCTCGCCAATGAGGGATAAGCCTTTTCTTATCGCTGTCTTTCACAATCCGCTGAGACCGGAACCACTGTTATTTCATCCCCTACCGAACAAACTTTTAAAAATTATCTGTCATTTATTGGGTGATTCGCACTTTGTCATACGTTTCAAAAAGTAACTTATTCTTTACTACTTGCGACCAAAAACCAACAAATAGTGCTAAAAATCTTTTTATTAATAAACGACAAAAAATAAATAATTTTACGAAATAATAAACAACGTTGAATAAAAAACTGCTTGAGTATCCAATAAGATTTATGCATGAGATCTACGAGTGGCATCTTCTGAAATACCTACAATTCCCCCCACGAAAATGACAAAACTACCCGTAACCGCGGGAATATACTCTCGTCGTATTCCTGCCCGCGCGCTCTCTCTTGGAAAAGCAAATATTTTATAACGCGGCACTTACGTCGCGGAGAATCGCGCTTGCTCGCGTATACACAGACACACATACACACATAGGGTAGACCTATACACACAAAAGCCCCATAAAAACCATTGTAAAGAAGCCCCTCTAAATTGAATAGGCCCGAGACGAACGCCCGCTGTAAAAGTATAATATATTTCGTGTTTCTCTTTCTCTCTCTCCCTTCCCCTCTCTCTATGTTTGCGAACCTTCACCTCACTCTTTCCTTTTTTTCTCTCTCTGGTTCTCTCTCCATGACGATTCGATATGATCGCATCCCGAATGAGTGGCGCACTAGCGTGTGCATGTGCGACTGCTGCAGTATCGGCGGATAGAATCGTGCGCCACGCCGCAGGCGCTGAATCGATCGAACGAACGCGCGCACCGGCTCGTCGACTCGCGTTCGATCGCTTCGAGATAGCGCCGGAAACGCGCGCGCGAGTGAAAAATAAAATTATCGCGGTGATCGCAGTGTGTATGGTCAGTCGGCTTGCGTTCAAGATAGTTCCGTAATTAGAGTGTGCGAAGGGAGTGGAGTCGCGAGGGAGGGTTTGGAAAAGTCCGTTTTGAGGTAATTATTTGGTGTTGGATCAGTTGGGGTGAATAATTTTCGTAATTATTGGGAAGATAAAGTGTTTAGATGTTTCGAACATTTATAGAGGTATAACTTTTATTTAATTAAGCTTTTATGTATGAATGACTGTAAAAAGTAGATGAAATAAGTTTCATGTCAGACGAACGATGTATTCGATCAAGTGTCTAACCAAATCTTATCATCTTTCAGCCGAAAATGAACGATTAATTCAAAATTACAACACCATCTTTTGAAATAGAGAGGATGATTCGTTAGAAATTCAGAAGCCACTTTTATTTATACTTCAAAATCATTGAAAAGGCCAGTGAAAAAAATCACAGCGTGAAAGATAAAACTGCTATTCATTCAATTTTCAGTTACTATGCAATCACAGTACCGCACTAAGCTTATTTTAAAACAAACTTAATTAACTCCGAGGAAAACTGCACATTTGGCTCTCTAATTACGAAAATAGCCACTGCGACTCAAAAGAAAGAGAAAAAAAAGAGAGAGAGAGGCAGCAAACAGAAAAACAACCCCTTTGCAAAAGAGGAACAAAACGCGCAATATTCAATTACAATTACCCACTCTCGTTTGTCCTGCCGTTTTTCCGTTTACACATTCGCTGAGAGCCACTTCACTCGCTCTTTACTCCCCCTCTCGCCCCCTTTTCTACCCCGACACAACAAACGCACGAGTAAACGAAAGAAAGAAACGCTTCAAAGGCAAAAAAGGAGCTTTTTCCGCGAAACGCATACCCCCTTCGAAATTTCCTCCGCGTCGCGATATATATACACACGCGCACGCGCTCGTATTTCGCATCGACAGCCGGCAATATCGCTTTCGTCAAATTTCCGGTGCGCTTGTCCCCCTCCTCACGACTCTCTGCGTCGAGGAAAACCCGGGAAGTTCCCCTCTTCCATTAGATGGAGTTCCCCGGGTTCTTTTCCCGCGCATATGTCGCGAATATGCGCGAGCGTAACTGGGGATGCGTACGTACGCTACTGGGAAAGTTATGTGATACGCGAGGGGAGCGATGCTGCGTTGCAGATGTTGGATTGAAATTCATAAGGATTATGCGTATATTGACGTTTGGTGGAGGCTTTTGTGTATCGAGTTTGTGATTGTGACATAATTCTTAAATTCAGTTACCTGTTGATATAGGAAGAAAAGAATTTATCAATTATTTTAAGAATATAAGAATAAACAGATAGTTAACAAATTTTAATACTACCATAATATTATAATATTATTATACTTGAAAATTCAATAAAAGTAGCATTTTCATAGTAACAACATCACATCAGCCTGTAATTGTGAAATATTCCTGAAAAAAAAGATCATCAGTTTAATGATCACCAATTCAGGCTACTGCTACCCTTCACATCACTCTCCACATCCGTTTCCAAGAATGGTATTCGAAACACACCGAAAGATTTCGAGAAACACCCGCTGACAATTATACCTGTTAACTTTCCATTACCATGATAATTTACCTTGTCGCTTTGTACAGAGCCCATGAAAATGAAAGACACACAAGGATCCTAACCCAGCTCACTCCCCTCGCCACCTCGTCTCTTTCTCTTTTCCCATCCTCATGATAAACACAGACAGGTCTCTCGTAGGCGCGCGCGCGCTTAAAAATGCACCCTCGCGCCGACGTCGTCGTCGTCGTCGTCGTCGCGGAGGTTAAAAAGTTGCGATCTTAAGCACCAACTATACGCGGCGAATTCCTCCCGGGGGTTAGAAAGAGAGTGAGAGCCGAGCACTGCGTAAGTTATTCACCCCCTCGTGCAGACGGTGTCTCTCTCTCTCTCTCGTCTCCCGGCCTCGATCTTTTATTCTTTTTGGTCTTTCTCGCTCGCTCGTCTCTGTGTTTCGCCCGGTATTTTTTTAATCGAAAGCCCGAGGTAGGTCGGATTTTAATGAATATTTTTACGGAATTTGATATGTTTGCGCTGGGGTGGGGAGGAGAGGATTTAGATAGGGGCATCGACCGATATTAGGAATAATATTTCTTGCGCAGAAGCGTTTTGTTGACTCAGTGTTGGATTCGCGTGCCGATATCAAAATTTTGGTATTGAAGTTACGAGAAATAATTTAAAATAAAAATCTTACCGGATTTTTTGTATTTATAGTGAGATTTATAGCTCTTATATGAAAGTAAATATTGTCTGATTTAATTTCTAAACTATTTAAAATAAAAAGAATGGTAGTTCATGTTACATATGATTCTAATTAATTGTTTCAAAAGATATGTTTAAAAAAACATTATTTGAAGCATTGTAAGCAAAGCATTTTTTACACTTTATTCGGATAAAGCATGTCAATCATATGGATCTGGTGACTTTCTTGAATAAGATCATTTTACGGTCTGTTTGTAAATTCAGAAAAGCTAACTCATACAGATGAGACCAATTTATAAGAATTATTTGGAAATGTACTGTGCTAAAGTTTACGAGAAAAAAGTGTTAAACCCCTGAGCTGTAAACGAGTAAGTCATTCTCACCAGATTTTCAAGAGAAAACTAAAGAGAGAGGGAGAGAGAGAGAGAGATTTGAAGCGTAAGTATCTCATATTCGCTCTAATACTGCTCTCTTTTTTACTGAATTTAAATATGCTTAAAGAGTTGTTCATATACATTTACACAATTTCCTTTTTAGAATTATCAGACATGTATAATTCAAAGTTACATTATGTCGAATCAGAGATGAGAATATGTAATTATTTTTTGTCATAATAACATATGACAAACGAGTTTTTTTCAGTAAAAGTAGATTTGAGAAACAGTAAATGTACGTGACAGTCTCTTGTTAAAAACTTTTCAAGAGTACAGGCGACTTCAAAATAATAGAGCAAAGAGAAAATAAATTATTTCCGCTATTTTCTCTTCCGAGAAGCTAACGCTTTACGCACGTTGATATACACTCAGGCCTTGAAATTTCTACGGCAAATAAATTCTGAAATTCTATTTTCTATTTGCCGAGCCGACAGCGTCGAACAGCTCGCGCCTGTTTGGAAAATAATTCCGAGCCCCCTCTATATGTATCGGTAAACGAAAGAAACGAGACGGATCGGCGAACAACACGGATTCTGCAAATAGAGTCCGCACGCGTGCGCCTCTCCCAAGTAATCGAAAGCGCTCTTTCTCTTTCCTCTATAGATATATCCGCGGATGCGCTTCGAAGACGGCGAGCGAAGACGAGAAAGAAGAAGAAGAAGAAGAGAGAAAAGGAAACTCATAGAGTCCCTCGCGGACCACTTCGTCGACTTTGAGAAATAAAAGCTCGCTTTACGGTGGGCGTGGGGGTCGGGGGCAGGCTTTTATTGCGGCCTCGACATTTCTTTTATGCCGTTAAACTTGCCGTGCCTTTCAATCACCTTAACTGCTAAGTGCACATTTATGCAAAGTTTCGTCGCCCCCCGACAATGCGCCATAATATTCCGCGGAGTTTCGTTTATTATTGTTTAGAGGGATACTTTCGTCCGTTAGTAATATTATGAAAGTTCGTGGCGGTTTGGTGTTCGAGGTATGATAGAATAGTAATAAGCTGGTTGAGCGAGCGTAAACTTATAATTAATTTTGAATATTTTAATTTATAATTGATAAGAATTGAAAAGTGATAGTGATATAATTTTAAACTGATAGTATAAATTGCAACGTTACACGAATACTATATGTGTTAATTTGCTAGGCATCAATCACTATTTAGCTAGCATTGCGTGCATACAAACTCCTATTTACCATAGCTGTCCATAAACAACAAATTTAACTTGAATAGCATTCAATAACAATCTATCGATGCATTTATATTAAACCCCAGCACTCCGTGGTGATCTTCACTATCTAAGCTCCTTCGCTTCCTGGAAAGAAAGCATCCATCAAAACGAACCTAAAGCGGCAATCTCGGGCCACCATCAACTCCATTTCTCCGAAGCCTATTTCTCTCCCGCTCCCTCTCACTCACTGAAAATCCTTTTATCGTCGAAATTAAAAGCTCGTTCCGAGGACGAGGCGAAAAGAGAGGAGAAGGAGAACGTCGCCCAAAGGATGATCGACGAATCCTCGACGCTCGGGGATTAATTTTTCCTGCTTAACGGCCGATTAATTTGCCCGGGCGTCGTCGTCCTCGTCCTCGCCCCGAGGAAAAACGAGACTCCGGCTCCACTTAGCCGAAGCCTGTTTCCCTTCCACCGAGCAGAGGAGGTGTACTAGAGTAGTGTCACGTCTCTCGCGAGCTCTGATTGAGATGTAGCGAGTTGTGTATCGAGGGAAGGGGAGCGATGAAAGGCGAGAAGGATGTCGCTACTTTTGAATGGACGTGAGAATTGAAGAACGGACTCGGATTCTAATGGGATGAACTAAAATAAGAATGCAGAAACGTTAATGTATCTGACAGAGTTAAAGGAACATTTTTGTATTATTTCTGTTTGTTTTGAAAGTTATTTATAAGTCCATTGTTATTATTTTAACGAATTATTTTTTTACATTAAAAATTAATATCCGTAATGATAAAAAATTTCATTTTGAATTGATATTTCATTATTTTTACCTTATTTTTAGAAAGTGCTATACTAACAGAACTCTTGTTGAGACGGAAGATGTTCGTTGAACCTTGAATAATTCAGGGGCAAAATTGCGGCGAGGAAAGTTCACCCCTTCAACCCAGGCGTGTTTGGAGAAGAAACTAACCTTCAAACCGTTTGCGGCTTTTTGCCTCTAATGACTTAAAACTCTCATTCAATATTCAATCAAACTGATTAGTACGTTGTCTTTTATTATGACGATAATACTTTTTACTATTAAAATAATTAAAGTAATCTATGATTATCGAAAATTCAATTTTTGTAGTGTAAATATGAAGTTTTGGAGAACAAAAAAATATTTCAACTTTACGTTGTAAATCGTGTAAAAGTATTTAGTTCGATTTACAAAAAGTAATTAAAGTCTGTTATCCGTGCACTGAATGATGCAGAGTCGGATAACGAAAGCAGAATGGACTGTTTGTTTCGGAGATTGCGTTAATTTGCCGAGGGGACGAAAAACTGGCTGATTTCGCTGGGTGACATTGTAATCAATACCGGGGATAGCGGTGTTAAGCTGAAAAGCTGCGTTTTGATTTTTCAAAATATCGTTCAATTTTTAACTACAGCGAGCGAGAACGTTTACGAACAATTAGTTATTTTTCACGTCAATTTTATTCCACGCTACACTAATTAGTTTCATTTTGAATAACTATGATATTTTTCTCAATACAATATACGCGATGAATTTGTTTGTAACAAAATGTTTTAATTCCAAAGATAATAATTTAAAAATATCAATTCTTAGTTTTATAGAAAACTTTGATAAAGATTTTACCGTGTAGCCGTATTTTTGTCAAGAGTAACAACAACGATACAAGGAGATAAATGTCACGTAAAAAACGATCACAGTAATGAAGTACAGCCTAAGACAAATACGTAACCGTCGCCCTTTAAAAAAAAATGACTAATTCGATCCTCGGCTCAGCGCAAGACTCAATTTTTCTCGTCTCCCAAGCCCCGCGCGCGCCGAGAGCATCTCTTCCTCCTCTTTTCCCATCCTCTTTCTTCCCACTCTCCCCTTAAGCCCGCGCAATTTCGCGGGAGCGTAACGCCGTAACCCGCGCCATATTCCGGCCGGAGAAAGAGGCGGCGCACATCGTCGCGCCCGGGCTCTCGAGTTTTGAAATATTTTCAATTCGCCGGCTACTTAATAACGCTCGCGCTCGTGCGCTACTCTTCTCCTTTTTTTAATAACACTCGACGAGCGAGCGGGGGCTCAACAACGGAGGAGCTCAGGTGTCAAAGGGATACTCGAGGAGTGCCTTTTTCGAGGCGAGAGAGGGAGAGGATGAAGGGGTAGAAAGACGGTAATGGGACGATCCGGTTTTATGCGGACGTTCCGGGGAAAGCGAGGCGCGAGAGAACAGAGGAAGAGAGCCACGAAATAGAATGCATACGCTGATTTTATCTTTATTAAGACGCCGCCGCTGCTGTGTCTGCTTGGAAATGAGGAGAAGGAGAGAAGAGACGGGCGCTCGTTTCTTTTGTAGTACTTTCGGTTCAACATTTTTTGTTGTCGGAAAAGTGGAATCTTTTCAATGGTGAATTAACTTTACCGGCGTTTTTTTCAGCATTTCATAGACAACTGCTATTAAATATATCTAAAATATATTATTTTTAAGTAAATGATAATGTACTGCTATTGTAGTGCTATTTATAGTTTGATTTAAAATCATTTTCGAATGTATTTTGGAACGTACCGTGGAAAAAGCCGTTATAATCAATAATACTAATTTTCGTTTCTAAACAAATAGCTAGGTGAACAAACATACGTACGAATAGAATGCTGCTAAATTAGGTTTTGTAATATATTTGAAACGCTTATTTTACATGCAATATAGTAGTAAAGTCACAAGTGTTATTAGGAGTAATTTAAATATTCAGGTAAACTATATTCTCCTGTATGTAAGTGCGCATGTGCATCATACCGGAGTGATGGGCACATAAACTTTCATTTTTGCATCAGTTTTGTTTTGCTCGTTTAACAAATAAGTTAGTCTATTTGTTCTAAAAAAGAACTATTAAAAATGATATTTCAAAAAATATTTATAAGTAAAATTCAAGTGTTTATTTATATCTTGATTTTAGTTAGTATTGAAAATACCGCTTCTCACCTATTGATGCATAATATAAGCAACGTTGTTGATAAAGTGATTAGTAGTTCTGAGTTATATCAAGTAACTATATTTGCTGGTGATATGAATAATCAAGTTTATAATCTCTTAGTACGAAGTATATCAAATAAGGCACCTACAGTTTTAGTGGATTTAAAAGTAACAACAAAATATCACGACGATCAATTTTCACGTATCGCAATTTGGCGAAATCCACGCTCATTCACACTATATATCATTTTCCAAGACAAACTGAACTTTGGTGACGTCAATGGTATGATCAACCACTTGATAAATTATTCTCCACATTCAATTCGTCCGAAGTGTTTGCTAATATCATCCGTTATCGGTGTTCCACCTGAAAAGATTATATACAAAGAAGTTTTAATGCAAGCATGGACACTTAATTTTTTAGACTTTTCTATTCTTACAGTTGATGAAAATCGCATCATTTATCATGTCTATAATCCCTTTACAAATATATACATCGAAAAACCGATTGATATGACAGATGAAATTTTTCCCGATAAATTAATGAATGTCAATAATTATCCATTAAAAGTAGCCGTCTTCGATTATCCTCCACTTATGGATGTCAAAATTACAGAGAAAAGTTCAATAAAAATTGGGGGTAGTATAGTTTCTATCTTAAAAATATTTTCCGAAAAGTTAAATTTTTTTAATGACTTTGTGCATTATGAGAATAATTCTTCTATTTTTGAAACGATTTATCAAATATTAGAAGAGCTAGAAAGCAATGAACTTGATGTGCTCCCATTAACGTGCTACATATCATCAGTACTGCAGTCTTATAATGTGCTTATTAGTAAGACAATAATCGTAAGTAAATCATCTGCCTTTGTGCCCATTCTAAAAATATCAAAAGAATGTGTATCAATAAATGCAATTATTTACTTATTGTTATTGCCGATAGTTATTTATTCTTTTATATTAGTGTCAAAAATTCTAAGGTTTTCATCGAAAAATTGGAATGCAATGTATATACTTCAGACACTTTTAGGCACACCCCCGAGCAAACAAATGTATCATAAAACAGCGGAAAGAATAATTTACCTTAGTTTAATCATTTTATCTATAATATATATAAATAATGCGTTTTCGTCGTTATTTAGAATTACAGTGATCCAAGATGAAGTAAACCTTAATACTTTTCATGAAATTTACGAAGCTGATTTACCCATTTACATGACGTCAAACATTTATAAAACATTATATAATGAAAGTAATGCGAAAACTGAAAAATTTTTGATTAAACTAAAACCGAAGGTGCGTGTTATGGACCATATTATATGTTTAAATGAACTATTAACGAATCAGGATCAAATCTGCATTGCGCCTCATGTATTCAGTTGTTCATTTATCGAAAATTACGTTAAACGTAATTCAGATCACAAACCGGTCAAAGTGAGTGATTTTTCGCCTTTTGTAGATAACGTAGCTATACCTTTCAAGTCGGCCTCACCATATGTAGAGAAATTCAACAATATTTCGATCAGAGTTATAGAATCCGGAATTTGGAAAAAATTGTTTGAACAAAATAATTTGTTACGTTGGGATAAGCAGCAAGTATTCAAAAATACTAATTTTATAAAACAAATTACAATAATTTTATGTCTTGGATATTCATTGTCGGTTTTGGTCTTAATTGTGGAAATCCTAAATAATAACACATATTTTATGAGACATTTCAAAAATTCACGGTTACAACTTTAAAGATCAAATATAGTCAGATAAAGGCAAATCTATGTGACGCTTGAAAATGGATAAATCGACACCTACGGATTATTAAAGTTCCATGTGCAGTCGATTTCCACCTATAGTCAATTAAGAATCAAGTATCTAATATAAGAGAGATCTATGGAGAGTGAGACATTCCGGACGAGAAAGACTTCATGACGAGATAGGATGACCACGGAGTCGGCGATCAGCCAACCAATCAGCCCACGAGGCAAGCCAAGCAGGCTCCTTCACGCCGCGCATGGCACTTACATTTAAACTTATACTCGCTAGGATCTCTCTCTCTCTCTCTCTCTCTCTCTCTCTCTCTCTCTCGCGTATACAGACATACTGTAATTAATATAAGGCAATTTTATCTCATTAAACTCTATTCTTTACTATTATTTTACGTCAAATCAATATTTCCGGGCGAGTAACTCCCGGGGGCCGGTAACAAGGGATGTGCCCTTTTCACTTAACACAACTACCAAATATTATTTTAATCAAGTCATTTGAATAATTATTTATTTATTATTATTACGAAAAATTCTTTTCACGAAGAAGTTTATATTTCGTATTAATAATTATAAAAATTGTCTTGACCTAGATACATAACCTTCTTCACTTTTGCAAGCAATTATTGAAAAATATTATATATACAAAAGAGAAAATTTTAAAATCAATACCTCTGTACAGTACAACATTTTGAAATATAACTTACAGTCAGTTAAGAAATATGATTGAAGTTGCCTCAAGCATTCCAAATATTCATTTTTCCTACTTGCAGTACAATTCAAACATTTTTAATCCACAAGTTATGGTTTAGTGATGCTTATAAAAAAAATAACAGTAAATGAAATTCAAATAGTGATCAGCATTTTAATGTCAATGGCATTTAGAAAAGTTGGTGCTGATGTTTTGGAACACAATATAGATACTGTAGTAAATAAAATAATGTTGAATTCCAAGATTCACCAAGTGTCTATATTTACGGACGAAGATGACAATTATTTAGAGAACAACTTATTTACAACAAAGATAGCTGATAAAATTCCTATCCTTTCAATTAGCTTGCCAATTCATGAAAAATATTATAGTAGTCACTATTTTCAAGTTTTCCCTAATCCACGATCGATCACCGTGCACGTCATTTTTCAAAACGAATTGAGCGTTGATAAATTTAATAAAACAATACACAACTTAATAAAATTGTCTCAACATCGAATGCGTCCAAAATGTTTAATAATAACCTTCGTCGACAGTAGTCCAGCAGAAACTCTTTTTTATGACAAGATTTTAGTACAGGCTTGGAAATTAAATTTCTTAGACTTCACTATTCTTACTTTCTCCAAACATCGTAATACCATACATTATACGTACAACCCCTTTACAGAAACTCTTATCAATGGCTTTGTCGACTCGGCAACAGAACTTTTTCCTAA
Source organism: Torymus auratus (assembly GCA_900474315.1). NCBI lineage: Eukaryota > Metazoa > Arthropoda > Insecta > Hymenoptera > Torymidae > Torymus > Torymus auratus. The sequence goes on from UXGD01001007.1 coordinate 19,533, forward strand.
TAAATTAGAGAATATGAATAATTACCCTGTTAACATTGGAGTGTTTAATTATCCTCCTTTCGTAGATGCAGAAGTTATAGAGCTGAATTCGCTAAAAGTTAATGGTACCCTGTTTACTATTATGGAAATGTTCTCAAAGAAACTAAATTTTACTATCAACACTGTTTATTTTAAAAATCAGCTTCTTCATAATACATTTATAGAAGTAATTGAAAACCTAGAAAACGATAAGATTGACGTGATACCATTGACTTTCTTTGTTGGGTCGGTTTTATATGATCACAATTTAACTTTCAGTAAATCAGTTAGTATGAGCAAGTTATCAGCATTTGTACCTATTTTAAACCTTGTTAAAGTTGAAATACCGATGGGTTCCATAATTTATTTATCTTTGGTACCGGTAATTATCTGTTGTTTTATTTTAGTGTCACGAATTATAAGACTTCCACTTAAAAATTGGCAAGCTATTTATATTCTTCAAATACTTTTAGGAATCACCAGTCCTAAACAATTTGTTACTATTCGTCAGAAAATTATCCTTCTAACTTTAATCATTTTATCTCTGAAATATTCTAGTGAAGTTTTCCTGTCGCTGCTAAGCATAACGATGATTGATGATGAATTATTGCTCAATACATTCGAGGAGATTCATAAATCTAATTTACCGCTGCACTTTCCAGCTCCTTTTTATGTTGCATTGTACGAAAAAAAGAATGATATTGAAGAAATTTTCGTCAATCTAAAACCGAAGATACATAAGGTATTACATCTTGAGTGCTTGACGACTTTAATGAAAAGTCAGGATCGTATATGTATGTCACCTTATTTCTATGGCATGTTCTTTATCGATAATTATGTGAAACAACATCCAGATCATAAGGCAGTTAAAATTAGTGATGCTTCACTATTTGAAGATATCATAGCACTACCTTTTAAAGCAGCATCGCCGTATGTCGAGAAATTCGATGAAATATTAACGAAAATATTTGAATCAGGAATCTGGGATGAAATAGTTAAACAGGTAAAATTGGTCCGTTGGGATACTAATCAAAATTCTATCCGTTATTCATTCCCAACTCAACTGGTCATCATTTTGAGCATTGGATATTTAATGGCAATCTTGTCTTTTGTGGCTGAACTTACTGTTAAAATCTATCGGCCTACGAAAATCTACATCTTACAAAAATTTCGTTTTCGAGTGTGAATAAACAAAATATTAATAATGATCTTAGAAAATCTTATATACTTGTTCACTATTAGTTGCACCTGTTTGAATGTTTACTGTAGCGTTTCAAAGCTTGTATTTACGTGTCAGATATTAATAAAGCACCTTAAATGGCAAATGACTATTTTTCATTGTGTTCCTTCCTTATACAATTTTAATTTTTGAAAAAAAAAAAAAAAAAAAAAAATACAACCATTTCAACCATATTAGAAAACTGACTATAATTTGAAAGTTCATTGGTAAATCACATTAAACAAGAACTATCAGACACATTCGCAATTAAACTCAAGCCAGCGAATCACTCGCCGTTTATCATACTTTCTTCCAAGCTTACTTACGCCGGAGACAGAACAAGAAACCCAATTACATTTTTAGCTAATTACATCAATTAAAGGCCATGCGCTGAATATTCTTTCCAACTAAACTTTTTTAATGACTTCATTTCCGCGCGCGCACATTCCTCCTCCACCCCAGAACTTCCATGCCACAATCAAACTTTTCTCATGATAAAACGATAAAACACGCAAATCCTTCCGCATAGGCAGCGCCCACTGGCGTCACCGCGCGCGACAGCTCGGAATCCGGAATTTTGTGTTTGTCGCGGATTGAAGAAGATTAAACGGGCTTAAAGCTTCATTGTGCTCGCCGCGACGAACCTTTGTGCGAGCGAGGCATCGCATAGAGAAGGGAGAGGGAAATGGGGACAGGAGTACGCTGAAACTCTTCGTTGCGCATTATACTCCCCTCTACCTGACACGTCTCGCTCTTGCTCTCTCTCTCGCTCCCGCTAAAACTTTCTCCTTTTTAATATTAACTCGTTATGTGCGCTCGGGCAAAATATTTCATCAATTCCGACCTGGATATTTCATTAATTTCGCGGCGTGAATATTGGAAAATAGCACCTACGAGGTAGGAACGAGTTTTTTTTACTGGAATACTGAAATATTGCTCTTTTAGATTGAGCTGACATACTTTTAAATAACATAATCCATTATTACGATATTATTTTGCATTTGCACTTCGGTAAACTTGATTTAACCTGTACGCTAGTGCTATGTAACTTATATTTGATTCTGTGTAGTAAGGTAATTTTATCTGTTTGTGCAATTAATATCCAGGTCAAAGAGAATAGGATACTCTCATTTTGATGTAACATAAAAAATTCAAAAATAAACAAAATGTCATGTCACTGTCTCAAATTTTCAGTTACAGTAACATGAAAAATACTTCATTACTTTGTATGCTATCATTAACATGATCTAATTACGTATTAATTCGAAGGTTCCAGGCAATAATTTTAACGTATCGACTGCTCACTTCCATAACAAAACTGTAGCATGAATACGTATTTTTACTGTACTGTTAAATTGATTTTAAAGGTATTGTTTTCAAGAATAAACTTTCTTACATAAAAGTTTCATAAACATACTCCTACTTAAAGAAGATATTTCCTTATACATCAATATAGGTATTCAAGGTTTCCTATTAAACTGCTTCAAACGAGATGAAAAAATTCTTCGATAGAGACCCATGGTGTGCATTGAAACTCTTCAAAAGCTCGATACAAGCGATAAGCGTACAGCCCGCTGACAATGACTCGTCATTAATAACGTCGAGAGGGTATCGTTCCATTCGCGGGCCGAGATGAAGTTCACGCTGTTGACATACTCGCGCGCGCGTGATCTTACGCCACCAAGCCGATCTTCCTTCGGCACAATAATGGCTATTTATCATCCTTTGACGCTTTGTCCGCGTGGCATGGCGCTTGCATTGAATGCTGCATCTTCGACATCATTATAAAATCGTGGACGCGGCAGAAATATACATTTATTACTCAACTTTTCAATCTCGTTTTTAAGAGATCTATGTGAAAGAAAATGAAATTATTTACTCTTCAGGGGTGGCTTCAGCTGACTCTTTTATTGACCCCGTTCCTTGATCAACAATAAAACTCACAATTATGTCTTTTATGAATTCTGAGTGATATTAGAATAGAAACAATATTAAACTTTCCATGGTACTTTGAAACTTTCAGAAATTTTGTTTTCACAAACATTGACCTACAGTTCATCGTGATAAATTAATTGTTATGTATCTTCATCGATAAACTTACATAATGTGCTCATTAAATTCTGAATAGTGCAATCATTTAATTACATTTGACGATTCCTAAGCTTCGTATCAACGAATCCCTCGAATATATCGCAGAATCCAACGAAATTATCGCACCTCTTCTCCTCCACCTCTCTCCGACTCTCTGTTTTTCTTCGCCGTAGGGTGCAATGCCTCAGCTGACGAGCGCCTCGACCGCAGCAGCAGTCGAGCAGCCGAGATTAACGTCTGACCAAGAAGCAGCGGTGGTAGTCGGCCTCTATCTCTCTCTCTTTCTCTCCCTTTCGCGAAGTAAACGCAGGATGACGCTCTCTCTCACTCTGTCTCTCTCTCCTTCTCTGCAGGGCTGGAGAAATTTACGGTAACTCCGCGCTCGCGCGTTAAACGATAAAACCAACAGCGGACCCGGGCTCCAGACTCTCTCTCTCTTCAGTGCGAGCGCAACACCCGAGAAGTCTGCGCACACACACACACATACGCAGCGACGGCAGCGGCGGCTCTTGATCTCGTCGACTCTCGCGCGTAATACATGCTACAGGCGGCGTGAGGGGGAGAGGAGCGCGGCAGCAAACCGAGGAGCGGGGAAGTATATAGTAACGAGGCTTTCCATATTCATGGCGCACGACACACTCTCGCAAATTTAATCCAGCGGCTGCAAGCGCGAGACAGAGGGGCGAAGGGGGTGGGGATGGAGGGAGTTGGGGCTATCCCCTTTCGCTCCTCGTGTTTCATCCCTCGCTCGCGCCTCGCGCCCGTCCGAATTTCCCCGATCCTTTCGTCGTCCGCAGCTTCGAAAGCTCACCCCCAGCAGATATGTGGATGTGCATGTATGTGGGTGTGCGAAGGTAAGAGGCATCTGTCAGATACAGTACCGGTATGTAGACTGGCAGAGATAAAAGGTGTCTAGGTTATTGTGGTCTTTTGTGTAGGGTTAATAAGAATCTTTCCTGTCGGAAAAGACAATATGTACTGGTTAGGTGAAAACAAAATTGTGGAGAATTATTTAGGAAGCTTGTGGTGTCCTGGTTTTTGAATAAATTTAGTACATTAAACAGCTAGTACTTTAAATATTTTAATTGAATCTTCAACGTGTATATTCATTTAGAAGATATTCATTGTTAATAATGAGAATAAACTTTAAAGATGTTACTCATAACTAGTTTCACTGTTAAGTTTAAAATTTGATTAAAAACTTTTTCTTGTCTTTTATTACAACATTTTTGCAGGGCTTTACAATATTTTCTTCTCAAGATACTTTTGAACTATACTTTTCCTGTACATTTTTAAATAAAAAGATTCTCGAAACATTTCAGTATACATAAGACTCGGGTACAATAATAGACAAATTATTTAAAATAATTTCGCAGAATTTCTTAGGTGTTTTCATTGATCGATATCTACAATTATCGTCTTATTGTTCGAATACCGCAGAGGGAGAACCCCTGGCTGCATGTGTGTGATTGAGGGGTAACGGAGCGGATGTGTAGTGGAGAATAGTCGGCCGGTGAGTATCAACACTTCAAAGCCCTCGGCCCTTTTCGCCCTCTTCCTTTTCTTCGTCACCTACGTGTTGAATTGCCTCGAAACAGCGCCGCACGGTACTCTGCCACCTCGTTATCAGTGTAATCTAGTGAGTGTGTGCTCAATATTTTTCAAGGATGTTCTTTTTTTGCCTAGAACATCACTTAAACAAAATAAATTAAACTTTGTGTGAAGTGCTTTATTATTTTCTTCAAAATAATTATTCCTTTATTCGAAGCTTGTATAATCATATGTTTAAACTATCTTACATTACTTTTTTGACAGAATGTTCTGAAATCGGATTTCCTCAACGAAAATGTTAATTTTGATATTTAAATGTAAAAGAGGGTACAAACATGCTCTAACGAGTTTAATAGTTTAATAGGTTCTCTAAAAACACTTTGTTTACGCTCTCGTGTTTAAATATTAATTGCTCATCAAAGTTTCTAAAAACATTCTCATAATCGAGTTAAATATCTCATTTGAAAGATAAATTTAAAAGCTGTTTTAACAGACCGCTAGAAACCTCATTTTATTCCATGAGTTGACAAAAATAAAACTGTTACAAACTCGACACAAATTTCTAAACTATGATTAATCTCAAATACAATATGTCCCCTAAGTGACAAAGTTAAAGCAATAGCTCGCAGCTGCAGAATATGCTGAGAGAGAGAGAGGGAGAGAAAGGGAGGGAAAGGTAAAGAGAGGTAGATAGAGATAGAGAGAGAGAGTGAGAGAGAGTGAGAGAGAGAGAAGACGATGTATATTGACAAATTGGTAAAGTTGTGGAATATTGAATGCTGCCGGACACTAAAATTCTCCAGAGCCATCACTGTTACAGTAAAGATTGGCCGACGCGCGCCTAGACAAGCAGGGCTACTGGGTTACGCACGTGTGAAATATGACACGATATGGCTTTGCTTCTCCGGTAGCTATATTTCCTCTTAGTTGGCAGGAGATCCGCACAAGGGATGAAGGTGAAACGTCAAGGTAACAGTTTTAGTTGGATATAGTTTAACGATCTTTTGTAGTGATTATACTTTATAAAGATTAAAAGCTTATAACTTTTGTCCAAAAAGTCAGGGTGGATTTTATTACGTTTGTTATTCTTTTGGATCATCCATTTATTAATTTTGATAGGTAAAAACGTAGAGCGATATCTTTATTGAGATGAAGCGGAATTTCTCTTTTAATCTGTGAGAATATTGCCACAACTTTAAAGCCAAGCAAAGCGGTAGAAAAAAAAACAACGAAATACGTCATTTAAGAAGTGCAACAGAAGTTTGCGCTTGATGATGGATCTGTCGTAAAAAGAATGAAAATAAACGAAAATATATTTTCATTGTTGGATAGCATGACTAAGTGAGACGTATGGGGCTCATAATTGTAAAAGAATTATTAGAGAATATTCAATATGTCATTTGTGTCAATTACCAATGCAATGTATAATAGTGCTGTACAGCAGATTCGTGGTTCGACGCACTAATCAATTATTTCCTATTTTTTCTGAAACCACGCTATAATAAATACGTAACTGCCACCTCGTCAACATTATAATTTATTTTCATCATCGCGAAAACAGTATTAACCGTATCTATTCCAAAATTAAAATTGCTTCCCTTAATTAAGCCCTTCCCAAAATAAGCAATCCGAGCAAAGGCGAACTGCGGAACTGAAAATTCCCAACCTCCAGAAACTACTACGCAGAAAGCCTCACGAAATCGTACGCTCACCGGGCCAGCCTTGTATTTCGCACATGATTTTTCACAATTAATTCGCGCTTAATTGGCTCATTTAGCAGCCAGGCGCTATCCTCGCCCCACGCGACAGAGCCCGCAGCTGCGCTAGGAACAATCGTCGCTTCAAAGAGCTAATTAGCGCGCGACGCATTTTCCAAGTGGCACCTCCGCCCCATGCGGGCGCAAATAGAACACAGAGATTGTCGGTGCGTGTGCGCCCGAAATTCGGCGCAGCTTTTAAATGGGCATCGATTCACGCTGCACCGTTATAGATAGAGAAGGGGAAGGGGGTGGATAGAAAAAAGGGAGGCGGTGTGTGCTATGGCGCAGTTAGTGAGTGTCGGCAGTCTCTCTCACTTTCCCTGAAAAGCTCGATTTAGCGGCCATTATTTGCCAATCGGGTTAATTTCGGGCGATGAGCATAATGCGATTGGCGATTAAATTGTGGATCTTTTGCGAGAGTTTCTATTGAAATGTACTTTAGGATATAAAATATGTTTTCAAGAATAAGGCTGTGTGTTTTCATTTAATTCATCCGTAATGAGAAATTGACTTAACATAATATAGTTTTAAGGTTGATGTACACATAACATAGCGTCATCTAAAAAATCATTATTCATTCAATGCATTGAGGCTGTATCAAAATGAAGGGTTATATAAAAATATTCAACTTATTCAAACTATCTCAATATTCTTTTCGAAAGCTATCTACAAAGCCACTCTATCAATTTTGAGGCAAACATTAAATTAAAACTATTAAATTTTGTATATCCTCCATTTAATTCAAAACCAAATACAAGCTCATTCCGGTTAAAAACCATTAAATGAAAACTACACATTATACTCTAATTTTCAATATTACACAGTTCAACTTGTTGGAAGTTTATCACTTACGTCACCGACCTTCGTCCACCAAACAAAGTCCTTCGTTTGTGTACCGACACTATCGAGTTTCAGCACGTGTACACACACGCGCACGTACGAAATCCGGGAGGATAAAAAAGAGTCTCCCACGCGCAGGGGCCGAAAAGTAAGCACACACCGGTGCAAAGGGCTCGCTCGCTCTCTTTCGGCGTGCCACGACGATCCATCGACACGCGAGGAAAGAGAAGCCAGCCTTTGAATCACGCGACGCTTCGTTAGCATATCGTCTTTGTCTCGGCCCTGTTGTTTTTGGTTTTTGTCGTCGGAGTCAAGGGACGCGGCGAAAATAAAGAAGCGCTTCCGTTTATCTTGGCTGTGGGGGGTAGGATACGAAGTACGAGGCGAGCGTGTTCATGGTTTTGATTACAGAGAAGTGGAAGTCGCGAGACAGTGACTTCGGCGAGAAAGAAGGACTCAAGTCTATCAATTCAGTATTTTTGAGTTTAATGTCTCTGTTATATAAATAATAGATTATTGCGCATTCTCATCGCATACGGTTGATTTAACTAAAAATATATCCAACGATGTTTATTTTATTTAATGGTAAAAGGCCAGTAGATATGTTATTCAATCGTAAAGTGTAGTATAATAGGTTATGATTGGCTATATATCAACGTTAAAAGCCTTCATCAGCAATTTTCAATTAGATGTCTGAAAAGTAAATACTGGAAATAAAAACATTAAAACATTCCGAGAAAAGGATTATAAATTAATTTTGTTTTTGAACATATTCCTTTTTAGAAACTAATAAATTTTTGTCAACTAATTGAAAAATTAAAAGTTTACTGCATCGTTTGAGTAAAATTATTGAACAGGTTTCAACCTAGACAATGTCGATAATTTGATTAATCAATCGTTAGTGCATCAATAGCAATTGCTTTATAGAAAATACAATTTGGATTATTCATTAGCCCTTTTTAAATGAAAAGTAGCACCTAAAGACAATCAACAAATACGCGTTGTGAAAAACGTCAGCGAAGGCTTTGCGTAATTAGGTTGCTAAGACAATTTACGCAACCTATTAAAAGCCCCGAAAGTTTTAAGCGGATGACACAAAGTGAGATAACTCCAACTGAAGAAAGTCTACAGACCCTCCGTCCGTCCAGGGCTAAAGTCTCCTTCGCAAAATCACTCAGCGCGGAAGGAACACAGGCGCGCGGCCGTGGAAATTTAATGACATTTCAAATCTCCCGCTTACGGACCTACCCCCACCACCACATATACACGCCGCGTAATGCGATTCGGTCCCCGTCATAATCCAGCAAGAGTAGAAGCGGGAGAAAAAGCTGCGCAAAGGAGTTGGGGCAAGAAAAAGCAACGACCGCTCGCGAGATGAAAACCAACGATCCGCGGCCGGGGTTTGGGGTGAGAAAGGAGAGAGAAAGAGTGAGGAAAAGAGAGCAGCACAAGCTGCAAGGGCGGCAGAATTAGAGTGGAGTGGAGGCGAGATTAGATTAGATGTTTGACTTATGAAAGAAAAATGTTTTTCTCGACGGGTGGGTTGGCAAAAGTGGTACGTCGCAAATGGGAAACAGCTAGAGTAATTAAACCATCATTTCACTTTGATGGCTAGAAAAGGCAGATTTTTGAGAATTTTGATTTCAACAACTATCAACACGTGAGTTTTTAATTTGTTTTACTAACTACTAAACTCCATAGTCAATTTTTGTTTGTAAAATATCTTCTGATAATTTTTTGATAAAACTTTTCAAAATAACCGTTAACTAAAAAATATGTGGACAAAATGTACTTCTTAAACCAGAATTAAGTGAGTTTTATAAGATGTTTCTAAAATATTTTTATTGGAATCTAGTTTGTGCAATAGCTACAGGTAGATGCCTTGAATCAGCTATTTTCAAAGCAATCGCGTGTAAAGTTTTTGAAGTCGGAAAATTTCGAAAATGGATTGTACATTTTCATCAATACTTGAAATCAAGCTGTATTTCAACATTAAGAAAAATATATATGTCTAATTTATTAGTTTTTTCTCAATACCATATTTGAATTAACAAATAAAATTCATATACAAATATAATTGAATCTTATACGATTTGTGGTCATGAATAAGTCGTCAGTAGATGATATATTTTCATGACCCGAAACGCATATCAGAACCGTTACCTTCACATCTTTTTATTTCCACGTTGACAGAGTAATAGAAACGGACAAGTGAGAGGCGAGGGGATGGCAAACGAGTGTAAAACTCACTGACGCATTGTGCTGGTATCGTCACTTGTTTCCGCGGGGACAATAAAAATGTTAATTTAAAAATAAGGCGCTAGTTCGGATTAATAGCGCCATAAAAACTTCCATTCTTCCTCCACTCATCAGCTTTCATTCTCTCGTTTTCTCATTTCTCCCTCCCGATTTTTCACTCATGCCTCTCGTCACGGCCTTTACCTTCTCGCCCGCATCGTCACCCGAACTTTTTCCCCCTCTTCAAACGTCAAATTGAATAAATTAGGTCCGTTGTAAATTATGAGATCACTGCGCTGCGAAGTGATCAAATCGTCAAACTTTGTCCGTCGCTTTTCATTGAAAATTATTCCGACAAGCTTTATTAGTGCAATTAAATTTTTTTCTTAGATATTAATATTTACTGTTCCGATTGAATAAAACATAATTATGGTTTGATTAATGATCTAGTCAAATATGGTATGTATTAAATAATTTATTAATCAAAAGTATTTCAATTTGCTAATAGTGATTAAATATTTTAATAAAGAGCGATGAACTCAATTTCGAGAAATGAGTAGAAATACTTCATTAAATCATTAAAGTTTCCATTGTTAAAATGCTTCAAGTATTCCAAAATAACTAGAACAAACAGCTTTGCAAAATGAAACTTCATTCTTCGTATATTTTTATTAAAAAAAAAAAAAGTAGCCCAATAAAAACCAATTCAAACTGTGAAAACAGCGTCGACAAAAGCAGCGTGGCGCGCGTCTGACAAAAAATTCATAAACGGAAAATCGAAATATTTTTCCGAGCAAGAGAACCGCAAACACAGCCTTTCTCACCCCTCGCCCACTCACACTTACCCGCAAGAGCACACACTGACACTATACACACGCGAAGAGAAACCTATCGCTAAAACGGGGTGCATTCGCGCCGAGTGTACAGAGCGGAGGAGGATAACATTTTTATGCCACGGGAAAAGGAGAGAGGAGACGACGCCGAGAAGGAAGACGAGGACGACGACGACGATTGCTTCGTATTCAGGAAGCGAGTCGGGCTATCTGTTTATTCTGCAACAAGCGCCGCGGCTCGCTTTCGCTTTTTCCGTCCTATCTGCTCTTTTGTGAAATTGATCGGCTAACGAAAGCCCCGCGTCCCTCCGAAAAACGGAAGAAAGCCGTGCGGACGTTTGCCTTTCCGAGGGATGAGAAGAGAAGAAGAAAAGAGAGTGAGAGAAAGGAAAGAGAAAGAGAGAGCGACAAACGCTTCTTGTGGGCAGAGGAACACTTGCGGGTCTATTGCCTGCCTTTCTTTGCGGATGCATAATGTTTTATATTGTAGGTGGCGTGAAGTCCGGAATTAATAATAAATCTACGCTTTGATAGTAATAATGGACATTTACTGTTGATGAAAGTTCCTTTTTTATTGATTAGCAGTTTATTTTTTTTTCTTTCATTTGATGTTTTAATGATTTTCGCAGGATTAATATTCCAGTCATTTATATTCGTGGGAAATTATAGTAACATTTTACTGTTATTGAAAATGTTTTTGAAGTTTAAATGTTGATTGTGTTATTTGTTATTTTTTTTTTAACATTTAAATTAAGTTTAAATGTTAAAATGTTGACTATGGGATCATGAAAAATATTAAATGAAATAATGACTGATTTAATATAATAATAACTGAATTACATTTAATTTTATGCATATTTAAAATATATTTTTTTTAAAAAGAAATATCGTTATGTTATACCTTTTTAGTCTCAAATTTTCCCATTGGTAATTTAGATTCTAGATAGATACGAATTCTGATAATTAAATATCAAAAGTTTATTTTTAATTCTTCTTGTAAAAAATATAATAGAAAAGTTTAAAATTTCCAGCTTTATAAATATTATCAGTTCAAACCTTCGTTATACAAACCAGATTGAAGAATAAACATAAACCTCTCCGGCCCGCAGCCAAATAACAAAGTCAATCGAACAAAAGTCGGGGTATTCTATATTCGCATTTATTGAATAACCAGCGCGGACTCCATTCTCTTCCCTCCTCCTTTTCAAAGAAAAAACTTACCGGGACAACAAAAACACGAGTCGAGCCGCGCGTTTGTCGACTTCCCGAAACTTTTATTGTTAAATATTCAGAGCTCGGGGGTGCACGAAGACCGGAAGCGCAGGGTTTGGGGGCACTTTTTTCCACATCAAAAGCTCTTGTACCCTGGGAGAGGGGCTGATAAAGGCGAGTCAACTAGACGTGGCGCGGCAAAGGACCGGGGCGCGGTATAGCGGCATTTTGTCGTCTCTCGTATAAGAGCGTGCGCGCACGAAAAACAGAGCCGCCACCACCGTTGCTGCTGCTGCTGCTTTGACATTCGATCGCTCGGCTCGCCTTTGTTTATTTTCGGCCCCCGCGCGGAAAGTGAGGACGGAAGAGGGAGCAAGCGAGCGTGTTTGGACATATTCGCGAAAATTTTTGGAGACGCGCAGCAGCAGCGCGCGTGCGAGTTGTTTAGAATATCGATTTGATGGCATAGGAAATTTGAACGTCGATGTTTGGTGTTTTAGTTGGGAAGAGCAATTTTTTACTCGGTTGAAAAAGGATGATAAAAAAGCTGGCAGAGGTAATAAAGAGTTTCAGATGAAAGGTCAACATAGAAACGTTTTCTAGAACAATAATTCGGAAAGAATCGTTTAACATTGTTTGTAAGTTTAATTTAACTGCATTATTCCATGATTAACATAATAATTGTCTGGAGTTATTATTATATAATAAATGTAAAAAATTAGATTGTAACTTATAATGCAAAAAAAAATTAATCTGTGCAATAGTAATACTTATAATATAAAAAACTGTTAATTCTCGCTTAACGACTGTGGCATAAACAAGTGAATATATTTATGATTTAAACAAACGTAATATATGATAATATTTAATGCAAATGATGTTTATTATTTTAACATTAGTTACTAAAGACAGTAATACAATTAATACTGAAATGAACTTAACTTTAATATGCTAGCACAAAAACTCATCAATTTACTAATTAGTTAAATTATAAGGAATCAAAAAAGTAAAAATACAAGTATATAATGCGCAAAATAAGCTTTAACATGTTGTATCATTAAAATGAAACAGCAATCCTCTTGCCCAGGCCATGCATTCATACGCGTAGATATTATGCGTATGGACGTATTATGTTACATCTACAACCGGCAATGCACGGCTACAAGTCTCACAGTTGAACGGCTGCTCGCTGATTAAATTTTCCCAGAATTGTGGCTGATTCACCATCGCTGATTCAATAAAAGAAGGCATTTCATAGACGAGCGAACCACTGCAGCTACAGCATCCGCTGCTATACCTACTGTTAGCTCCGGGAACAGCTAAAAGCCTTTTCTGAACTTTACCTTGGCTTGAAAGAGCATCGGGTTGCAATCGATGCTCAAGATTTTCCGAACCGCTTTGATGGAGAAGCTTTATCGCGACACTGCATTCTGCGAAGATTCATCATTATTAAAAGTGTTAATTACTTTCGCGCTCTTGATGTTTTTCAATGTGTAAGAACGCACTGGTAGAGAGGTACTGTTTTGTTGGGTTCAATATACCGGAGAAGAATGCGATACGTAGGGGGACACGTTCTCTGTTGGTTTAACTTTCAATGAGTTTGCACGATGGTTATGAACATAAATTTTAAAGTACATATTTGTTTGAGGATTATAGAGCAAAAGATTTTAGATATAATTTCGGATTTTAATGCTAAAAGATGTATCTAGAAGTGGATATAATGTTATAAAATCTGATTTTTCTTTTTTAGTGATAGTATGAGGCGAAACGTAAATTACATGTTGTGAATTTCTTTAATAACGTAGTTTCATAAAAGCTGTTATTAATTTTGATTGAATACTTTTATACGGAAGAGAAAATTTAAATGTTTCATATAATAACTTCAATAAACTTTTTTATGAATTAAATTTTTAAAATATTCTGTAAAATATACGATAAAAAATATAACATAATTTAAATTATTATTGTCATAGAAAATTTCCGTAAAATTAAAACTGTTCTATAAACATGAACGGCCGTAGGGTTTTTTTTAACTTGCGTCTAATTAATTTTATCGAAAAATTCACTCAAATTTGTAGGAAGCCGATAAAATTTTGTATAAAGCGGTTGAGGTACTATTACCGTCAATTTTACAGCAATTTTGAATAGAAAATTCTCTCTATGAACGACAAGTGCGAAATAATTCAGTGTGAAAAATACTGCACGCATTTTTTCTCTATCCTAATTAACGCGATTTATTCATTTTTCTTGCAGAAAAATAGAAGAATTCTAACAATTCTTCTCCTCTCTTATTTTAGAATCCCCGTGAAAGAGACGTAGACAAAAAATTTGATAGGCAGAAGTGATCGTTCGAATTAGCGACAAAGAATTTGTCGGGCATGTCGATCATAATTTTTTCACAGACAGCTCGAATGAAAAACGAGAAAGGGGAAATGTGAGAGGACGAATAAAACTCGGGCTGACAATGTGAAAGAGAAACTTTAAGAGAGCGAAAGATACACCGATAAAAAGGGAAACTTTTTATGTTTACGTGAACTTTTCCCATAAAATGCAGTAAGTTTGCGTAATGTTGAGACCTTGTTCATTTTTCCGTACTGCAAGATAACTTGTTTGACTTATTGCATGAAATATGCCCGTTATAACGAGCTAATCGATTTTGAATGTTGAAATTTTCTTTTGTTGTACATTTTTAAAATTTTGTATGGATGAACTTTTTAAGCGTATTTTTCTTTAAAACTTTCACAATTAAAAAGTCTTTTATCTTTGTGAAATAAAAAAATAATCACCGAATATGTAATTGAATAAATTAAATTAATCAGCGAAAACAAATATTCCTAGACAAATAGTAATAATCTAAAATATCGAAGAATTTAAAGTACACTACGATCGTTACTATCCAAATTATCTAAACATCAAAATGATATTGTCTCGATTAGCGGACAAATTGCCAACGACAATTCCGTATCGCAACGACGCTTGAGCACGAAAAAATGTAAGCTCGCGAAAAAAGCAGAGCGAGCGAACAATCAGGTTACATAGACACAAGGGTGCATCGATCGAGCAGTCCTCGAGTCTAAAATACACAGTTGCCGTCGCGTGCCGTGATTCCCGACTATAAAGTAAAACTGGCTGATGCTATACAGGGTGTTCGAAATTGTTGTTTGCGAAAATATTGGCAAAATAAAAAAGTGACTCTTTTGAGTTTAGTGCCCGAGAGTTTGAAAAAGATAACAAAATTTAGTGCTTTATATAGGTAGTTATTTCTTAGATCTCTTGTGAAAAACTTTGCAGTAATTCATTTCTATACTTGAAAAGAATAATAACAACTTAGAATTAATAATTTTAATAGATAACCTCATCTTCTACCAGAATTGGTTGAGATTATCGACTCAACTTATTAATTTGTTGCACTATACAAAAGTCTATCAATCGATTGAAGTTAACAACACTTTATTCTTTCATTATTATAATTTGCAGAGAAATTCCTCCAAGTAGATGATAATGTGGGACACCAATATTCAATTGGAAAAATAGATTTAATAAATCAATATTAGATATTCCATCTAATAATTTATCTTGTAAATGCAACTACAGATGTTCTATAATAGATTCATACAAATATTATTCTACATATTATTATTTATTATTCCAACTTACTCCTCATCTCAACATTTTTCCTCGGCACTTATTTTTCGAACACCCTATGCACAATACTTCCGAGTTCCACGAGAGAGCGGACAATGAAACCATCCAACCCTCTCTCTCTCTCTCTTCCGCGCGGCGGCTATTTACCGCCGTGGTTCTGCCAATTAAAAGCAGAGCTGACCCAAATGTAGATGCGGGAAAGGGGTGGTACGCCCGTGGAGAAAGTCGGAGGAAGGGGGAACGAGCGCGATTGAATAATTCAAGGCCTTCGGCTCCTGGTGGCGAGAGGAAAAAGGAGGAGGAGGAAGGAAGAAGGCGCGCGCGTGCGGACTTGATTGAATATCGCCCCATTTTATTCTCTTCCTTTCATTTTTGCCCTCCCGCGAGCCGACGCTTTCTTTTTTTCTGCTTCCTTTTGCGCTAATGGGACAGAATGCAAGAGCTCCTTTGTGATTTAGAATGCGGGAATTGATGCGCCGTGGTGGAAATTATGATTGGTTGGCCAGGGATAGTGGTTGATTTTTATTGGCTAATTGTTCCATTCAAACTTTTGAATGAACTTTTTCATTGTGATCCTTTGGGCTTGAAAGTAAAGATGTCTAAATCTGTTATACCTATATCTGGGTACTTCATGTTCATCTAATGGAGTTTATTTGTCTCATGTGTAATATTTTCTATCATTTCTTTTTCACTACTATTGCATGAATTTCGTATTCAAATATAAATTCTGTAGAAGTATCTATATAAAAGTATTATTGATTAATTATACTAAAAACCGTGTCAAAGTGATGCAATAAATTTTTCATCAACCTCTACCATGTTCGGAAATCTCTTTTTTTTCAATTATAATAAGTAACAACATTATAGTCAAAATCACCAACCTCAAAATTCTAATTTACCTAAAAATTACTTTAACAAAAGAAAAATTAATAAACCAATAACTATTGTCAAGCGATTCTCAAGAGACCGACGCACTGCCTTCAATTCTCGTATCTGGAATTCCACGTGCATTCCATTCATGCGTCCGAAAATTTCAAAAAGATATTTGCACTCGGGAAGAGAGTTTATCACACGCGCTCGCGTCCCATCACCCTTTCTCGCTGATAATAAAACGAAAAACACGTTCCACGCGCGTCCGCGCGAGAAAAGAGAAAAATGTTCAAGGGGTTCGTTCGTCCGCGGCGAAATATGAAAGCCAGAGAATTAATAATCGAGCGCGCCTTGTAATTGGATATTGTCCGGTCGAATTAGAGTTTTAATTTCGCTAGATTACGCCCGGCGTGACCAGCGAACGCGCTTTGTTTGTCGCTCCACTTCTCCACCGCGCGCTCTCTTTTTATCGTTCCCGTTCTCTCGCGGGTCTCCCTGGTTACACCCTCCGACGTTTTCGTCGTGTACTCACTTCAATCCTATCAATGCACAGATTCGCAGCGGCGATCGAATGCGGCGGGTGGCAGGGGAACGTCGGGACGCATTTTTCGACGATGAAGTGGTCGCTATGTGTATAATGTGGACAGAGGGAGGGAAACAGTGGAATGTATGGGGGGGAGTACGACATCTACATGTTAATACTTTGTTAGGAATCTTAGAGTTATTCATGTACAAGAACAGGGAACTTTTATTTCCGATGCCTATATTAGAGTTTGAAAACAGATGTTTTTGTTATTTAAACATCATTTCATAAATTAGAAAGTAAAGGAAAAACACATCGATAACCTGATTTGCCTAATTAATAATTTAGTACTGTACTGTTAAGTGACAGTAGTATATTGCCATTCAATAGAAGTGA
The DNA here is from genome assembly GCA_900474315.1 of Torymus auratus. Lineage (NCBI taxonomy): Eukaryota > Metazoa > Arthropoda > Insecta > Hymenoptera > Torymidae > Torymus > Torymus auratus. Next base: position 36,729 of record UXGD01001007.1, read on the forward strand.
CAACAAAAGAATGTCCCATGTTTTCAGTTATCGGAATGATTAATGATTATGTAGTCATCTACATGATTCAGCTATCTACAATACACACTTTAAATTGTATAAGAACATTCATTACCATATCATACTTACAAGTTGAACAAGTCGTATTGTGCCAATTTACATACAACAAGAACGTTAAATAATTAATTCAACTGACGTTTGGAAAAAGTCACCCTACAAGGCCTCAAATAAAGTTCACACGCTTAATAAAGAACTAAACTCAGTACAATATGCAGATGCCGTCCGAAAAGGTCACGCGCAATTGGTGAAAATAAAGAAGCAGCCAGGGTAGCGAGAAAACGGACGTTAGGGCAAAAAAGCCGCGCACACCCACACAACAACACAAGACGTCGCACCCTAAAACGGTGGACGAAACGAGACACCACCACTGCCAAGCGAAATAGCCCAGTGTTAGAGTGGGAGTAGCAAGAGAGGAAAGGGGAGAAAAATATTCAGGGAACGAAGCGAGAGAGAGAGAGAGTGAGAGAGAGAAGCGAAAAAGCTCCTGCCGTCTGCACAAGATCGGCCGCCTGAAATATGCTGACTTTTAGAGGCGACAGCGAGAGCAAGGACCGAGTTCGGAGGGCGGCTGCAGACGCGAAGACCAGACCACAAAGGCTGCGGTCGGCTCGATTTTAACGGGCCAGACGTGTCCCCGGCAATTACCGAACTTTTAAAGTCCAGAAAGGCCGCTGGGATCCCTCTCTCCTCTCTCTCTCTCTCTTTCTCTTTTATGCATGCGCACGCATACTCTCTCTGTTGTCGCTGCCCGTTTACTCCCCAGTGTGTAGGAGCGAAAACGATGTGTGTCGTGCATGAGTCGGGGGAGGAAGAAAGGGGCGGAACGCGAAAACAAAAATTGCGAGCAGGCTTTGTGAGAGAGGGTGTGTCGATCGTGATTTGTTGCGATCGATTTTAATGAGTCGAGGTGGCTGACGTGCGTATGTATCTGCGTATGCGTGGTTTAATTAAGTGGTCGTTCGTATGCGTACGCGTTTTCTTTTTCTAGGGGAGAAATAATGTTGCGTTAAAAAGGAGAAAAAACATATGCTGTCCACGATGTAATTAACGTTTTATTTGCAATTTCTTTATTAAAAGAATGATTTTAAAAATAAATGTGAAAGCTTCTTTTAATTCAATGTAGATCGACGATATTGATGGTGTATGGTTAGAATAATGTGAATAAATGGTTTTCCGATGAACAGTTTTATACCGTATGAAAAACCATGTGTATTATGTTTATTAGCCATTTATCAATACGCAGGACAGTTGTCATTTTTTAAAAGAAATTCTTTATTTATTACACTTTTACTATAGAGATAAAATAGATGATGTATTCCTATTTTGTTATAACGACCAGTAACTACAATGCATAAATTGACAGTCAAATTACTTGTGAAGTGCGTTACTAATGGTAGAATCATTATTGCTATGTCACTCCAATGTATAATATTCCATATTTCGTCAATTGTGTTTGTTTGGAATAAAGTCTATCATGAACGCTATTATGTCAATATATGATATCTGTCATAATAGTTATTGTTAGAATATTATAGGTTCAATCGAAGTAAAATATCATTTGAAGATATGTAACTGTTTCAATTTGCATATTGCATATACTAAAAATGGTCAGGCTTTATTCCACACCATCCCACTTTTGGCACCACAATTAAATGTAGATCATACCATTTCTTTTTTGAAAATTCACGCAAAATGTAAAGTATTAATACCTTTGAAACATATCATATTCAATATCAATATAATACCATCATTAGTATGTCAACAACATATACCAACCACTTTTCACTTTAAACTGGTAAACGAGAAAAGTCGAAATGACCTTGACCGCCGGCGGCAACCAATTATCCAGAAAAGCAGCACGCGCTGCGTTCAATTCGCCTCGGACTCGTGTCACCCAAAATCGCCGAGAACAGAGGGTCATGAATACATTTGCATATCGTAGCCATTAGCATGATGTCAAATGGGCAAACGCGTGCGCATTAGTTATACATATGCGGCGCGTGCTTTATGCCGGCGCGTTTATATACAAGCGCGCGCGGATGCTGCGCTACAACAACTACTCCCTCCGCCCTGTGTCGTCCTCGCGATGGTTCTCGTCGCTGTTAACAGCAAAGTTTCTTTATCGCCGTTAACGTTATCGCTCTCGCTGCTCGCAGCTTTAATCTTTTAGTTGTGCTGTTTGGTATAATGGACGCCAACATCGCGCTCCATAAAACGAATGAAAAAGTTATGGAGTTTAACAGCTGTTGTGTTTTACGAGATGATAAAAAATAAAACACGTCGCTTGGCATAAGTTGGCTGCCGGTAAGAACTTCAAATGTTACTCGATTGATTAATAATTGAGTTGCAGCCATTCTGCTCAATTAAGTTTGTAATAATATTGAATTTTATATTATTTGCATGGATAAATTTGGCTTTTTTTTTTGAACATTCAATATTTCATTTTCATTTTCATTTCTTTTCGACGTATGCTATTTTCGGAATTGCTGTGAAAGGGAAATACATTATGATGTATCAGATATGAGAGTGGGTTAATAGTCAATAAATTATTTATGTAAATCGTACCTAAACGTAAAAATAATGAGAAACTTTTTGAGATCAAATTCAATTTACCAAAACCCAGAAAATCTTTAGAGGCGATATGTTGGACTATCTGTCGTGTACTTCAAAAAAAATGTATACTAATTAAAAGTTTACAAAACAAGCGAAACTTCAGAATAACTCGAGCGATGCGGCCCAACCCTATCCGCCGCCGTCTATAACTCTCCCTCCATTTAACTTGCCTATTTCTCTGCCCTACGTACTGTTCCCTTTGTGCCGCGAGGCAAATATGCATATACTGCAGCATAGCTAGGAGAAGAGAGAGTGAGAGAGGCGTCCATCTCGAGCAGCCGCTCTGCGCACGCAGCGGCACCGGAAGACAGAATTGCCGATTAGTTTACGAAGTGAGGGAAGCAGATGCCACGAGCATTCTTGTTGTATCCTTCATCTACTCGCGCGATTGTTCTGACTTGTAAGAGCTCTTTTCGTATTTATTCAAGAGATTTTGTAGAAAAATTAAAAAATTCCTGTATTCAATAAATTGTAGATTTGAAGTACAAAAAGATAGTTTACAATGTAAAATGGAAGATCCATCAGTTGTTATGAATGTTTATCAATACTAAGAATCTTGTAGCAGCGTATTCATTTCGAACATGCAAGATTGTCATAGTTGATAATTTGCCAAGAGTACATACCTATAGAGAATAGTGAATTGAATATCGATAATTTCACAACTTGTACAAAAACTCAAGCTTATTCTTTATCCTTGTTATTCAGCCTACATCATTTGAACTATTTCTAATTAACCATACCACCACTAACGCCAAAATCTTAGGAGCCTACAGCATCACCACATGATCGGTCGACATTGTTCGCGCGCTTCTTGCCTCTAGCGTTTCTTCTGCCACGCGGGCTTCTACGTCTACGTCCGTTCCGCCGCCGCCTAGTCATCTGTCAAGTCTTCGCGCGCTTGCACGAATTTAGGAGGCCGGAGAGCGGCCGCCGCGAGCTTTCGTCTTCCTGAGCGCACGCGGCATCAGTCACAGGTCTGGTAATTCGTAGGGTATATCCTTGAGACGAGCGCTGGTTTATTTGCAGGATGGAAATGGTGATGTGGTTTTAGCTGAGAGAAGAAGTCTGGATGTTGAGTGAATAGTGTTTCTTTATGTAAGAATACATTGTTTTTATGCATACACATTATTTATGTGCATTCTGAGGTAATATATGCTTATACACAGAATTTCGCTTACGTATTTTTTGAACATATGTAGCATTTTAAAAGGCTTAAGCATGTGATGATTGTGTCACAGTAATTGTTAATGATATCTTAGCACTGAAACTTACCGCTTCGCAAATCTGTACGTTTGGGGATAGAATCAAATGATCCGCTATAAGACTCACCTGAAACAAACAAAAAATGTGACATCAGCAAACGTTCGAAATGAAAATTAAAAGAATTGATTTTTTCATAAATAAATTAAAAGTATAACGAACAATGGAAAATATAAATAAAGAGAAAATATGCGTAAATATATGCATAAATACACACGTAAAACATTAACACAGGAAATTCATATTACCTATATGAAGGGGACGGCAATCCTAAAATAATTTTACTCTATTAATAGCTGAATAGAATCCATGGTTGGAATTTCTAGTATTGATAGTTTTCCGATGCTTCTGATAACAATTTATTAAATATAAGAAGATTAGCAAGAGTATAGAACATCATTTTATACAAAAATGCTGATGATCAGCTGATTTAGTTAGATGACTTATAATCCCAGTTCAAATACAATATAGTTCCAATGGAAAGAATTTTCTTGTGTCAAATAACAAATAAGGGTGCCGGTACATGCGTTTCGAAAAATGATCTGAGAAAACGGAATGAACAAAATCGGAATGGCGCTAGTGCAAGTTCGGCAGCAGTTCGCAGAAAGTTTCGAAAAGTGATCTTTTCAGATATTTCGTGTGCACGTCTGTGCGTACTACGTGATGTGAATCTTTTCGGATAATATTAATCAGAGTAATTCATTTTTAGGGATGCACGATATAGCAAGATTAATCTTGATATTCTATTGTCTTGTCTCAAAATTCAAGACAATAATCGATACAATATTTATATACAGTTTTCGATACAATATCAAGATTGT
>UXGD01001008.1:0-41399 GCA_900474315.1 Torymus auratus
ATTTCTTTCTTGTCTTGGTCTTTTCAGTCAATATGAAAAGTATTATTGTCTTGTCTTGAAATTCCTGATCATATTGGAGTTACGCAGACATGCAACAAAAAGCGAGTCGATCGTTGATCACTTGAACATCTCGTTAGCAGATGGTCGTCAGCAAATACCGAAGTTTATTGAGTTATGAATTTATGATTATTTCGATTAGAAATTTTCGATTAGAAATTTTCAAGACAAGACAAGATTCTTGACCCCACAATCTTGATATTGTATCGAAAACTGTATATAATATTGTATCCATTATTGTGTTAAATATTGAGGTAACACAATACAATATCAAGATTAATCTTGCTGTATCGCGAAACCCTAGGTACATTTAATAACATGTATAACTTTATATAAATTCTCATTATTCTTGTTATTAAAATTTTTAAAAAGGTAAAACAATATGAATATAAATAAGGATTAAAACGCATTATTTAAAAAAGCTCGTACAATAAATTTATAATAAAAGAGGAAATTAGTTACGTAACTATATATATATACGAGTTTAATATATTTAGTTAAAGCATGACTGTTTTATGCGCTTTATGAAAATTTTACAACTTTCGCGAGCGAAAATATTTTACGCTTAAAACACGCGCGCACGCACACTCCATAACTTTCGAAAAACATTTCCAGCTATTTAAATTTCCACATATGAGGTATTATATAGGTACATACCGCTGCAAAACAAACATTTCACGCACACACGTACAACAATATCACCAACGACGCTCTCGAGCCTCCTTCTACACGAAGTCCGCCTCTTTTCCCTTAATAAAATCACTCATTCAATTATCACGCCTAATTTTCAACTTGGCTGGTACGTGAGCAGCGGGCGCGCGCAGTTTACCCGAGAGATCAATTTGCGCGTGGTGGAGAAGGAGGATGAGAACGGAAAGACGAATCGCAGCGCATAAATATTGCGCGCGCAGAGGGAGAGAGGAGAGAACCGGCAGCAGCGCTCGCATAATCAGGGGCGCGAAAGCGAGGTGGAAAAAGAGGCAGCAGCAGCAGCAACGTCGGAGTAATTAAAACTCGCAGTGTATACGTATACACACAGAGAGGCTCGTCTTCGCCGTATATATATCTATAATTTGCCAGAAGACGCGTCGACGGTTTCACGCGGTCATTGTGCCGCGTTCCACACCTTCAAGGGCGATTTATGCTTTTTATTATCTTTTATTTCGGGAGGAGGAGAATAGGCCGGAGGAGTAAGGGAGAGTTGTAGCAGCGCGGCTGGAAATTAATTAAAAGCCGTCGAATGGAAGTCTGGAAAATTTTCGGCGATGAAAATACGAGCCCGCGCCGCGCGTTGATGCGAAGTTTCGTCGAGGAGTTTCGGCTCGCAAGAGCTCGTGTGTGCAACAGAGAGAGGGAAGGTTTGAATATCGCGCTGATTCACTCTCGCAAGAGCGCGCGCGTTGGAATTTCGAACGAGCCGTAATTAGGAAATTTAAGAAATTAGTACTTGTTGGGATGTAGAGGCGCGGAGGCGGCTGCTCTGCAGGTATTTTCGCTGTAATTCAGAGAGAGTCTAGGGTGTTTTTGTGTTTATTAGGCGGCTCTCTTTGACGCAATTAACCGAGCGCAAGTTCTCTCTTCGCGAAGACGCTTCGTTAAGTGTTTTCAAGTGAATAAATATTGTTATGTTGAATGTGGAAAGCTTCATTAAGCTATTCTAATTAGGTTTTTATAAATTTTATTTTATTTTGTGTGCATACATTTTTTAGTATTTTGATTTTTCAAAATTTTTTTTTTCATAGGGATTAACTTTTTCGTGAAGATTTAATTTACTCAAGAATTCAATCATAATTAATAAAGTGCTATTACAATTACCACGAATCATCTCTTTGCCAAGTACCACGAAATTTCGCCAAAATTTGTCTTAATTTATCTCGAAAAGCCTCATAAATCCATCGCTAAATACATTCATATAAGTGTCTCAAGTAGCTCGAGCGATGAGATAATGGACAGTCCAGACGCGCTCCGATGCGGGACGATTGTGCTCCCGCTCTTTGATGCCCGAGACGTTTTCCATTTCTCTTTTTCGCCGAGTGGCTAGACAGCCACATGTGCTGAGATTTCGTCGTCTCGCGCGCGAATTTGAGTGCGCGTATGCACTTTTGGTCTTTTGTCAGCCGGAGGGGACGACTTTTATTATATGAAACGTATGAAAGACGCTATAGCCGGAGCCTTTTAAGGCTATTATTAGCCTCTGGCTGGAGGTGGATAACAGCTTTTTGTTTCGGTTTTCAAAATGTACAGTTATTATTTTTGTTTTGGCTATTTTTGGTTTGAATTAATGATAAAGAAGTGTAATTTCATATATGTTTTGTTATGGTTATTTTATGATTTTAATTTTCTAAAAAAGTATTTTCACGAATAATAGTAAATTTTTCGAAATTTAAATTTATTGATGTAATCCTCTTAAAATTCAATACCTACCGCTGACGATAAATCTAAACCGGGACGTTTCTTTATATATCAGCCGGCATGAAACGCCATAAATCGTAAAAAGTATTCAAAACATTTGCATTCGAAATATTTGCCGTTGTTCCATTTTCCGCAAAAACCAAAACCCCAGCGAATATTCAATCCCGCAGCATAAAAAATTCTTCCTCAAAATTAAAAAAAAAAACAGCCTACCTCTTCACCTCTCCATACCTTTGAACCAAATAAACACCAAGTTTCACAGCGCGTCAGGCCCTTATCCACCGTTTTCAATTTTTTTTTCACCTCGCGCGCGCCCACCCGTGCACTTCGCAAAGCGCTTTTCGAAACGTTCTTCTTTTTTTAGCCAGATAGCAGGCGCGTTTCGAATGAAACGAGGTGAAGCGCGAGCAAGTGAGTTAAAGCGTGTCACGTTTCATAAAGAAAACGCTAGCGCTTGCGCGTAGTTTTTACGTTCACGTCGCGGGACTAGCGATGCTATTTCACGGGGCGGTTAACATTCATATATAGCTGGGTCAGCGGCTAAAGCCGATGCGAGGGCGGAGGAAAAAAGCTCGCGCGGTATATGATGGGAGAGAGGCGGCGAGAAAAATTACGCGGAATGCAGAGGCCGAGTCTGGCCATGCGTGACGCACCTATATAGTGATTCGCTGCTCAGGCGCGGGGTAAGTCGGAGTGCCACTTTTTTTTAGGGTGACCCGTGGGAATAATTTGATCGAAGAGAAGGAGCATCCTATTTTTACGTTTAAAACTGTTTATGAATATTTAGGTGGATTTTTGGGAATATAGTTGGGATACATCGTAACGCGATTGAATAAGTCAATGAAATATCCGTGCATTTTATGGGTATTCGGTAAATGCATTGATAGTGTACACATTTATTATTTGTATACATTTATGCAGTTTATTCCGTTTTATTGGTAAATAATAAAAAAGTCAGGCGGGTCTATATAGAAAATGAATATTTATTTGAAAATGTATAGCATTGGTAAAAAGTATAACAGGATTGAAAATTTCGAAATTAAAATATTTATTTGCTTTTGAGATGGGCGAAGAGAAGGAACGTCGAATAAAATACAGTCGGAAGAATTGTTCTTGAAATACTTTTAGTTTGTATTCGAGACTCGCTCGCAATGTTTAATGAAAACATTAAATAAATAACGCTGTATAGCTATTTTCATAGAAGATAGTGGGAATAAATTAACTTGCTCGTACTAAATTATCTAGTTTTATCTAAACAGCAAGCTCATTACCATGCGACGCAACCTTATTAACTTAGGATCTGATACAGCTTATAGATAATTTACCCGAACTATAGCATACATTAACATACTAAGTTATATCATAAAAATTCCAAAGACTTTGTCGATCCGATAACACGCAATTACCGTAATGCCTTTACGAGCTCAAACAAATCGCCGATAAATCATCGTGTCTCCCGCACACAACGCACCGTAACTCAATCTCTCCTCACTGCAACCCCGCGCGGAGTGGCTTTTCTCCCATCCCCGAAATTAATTTTAAATTCAATAACTAAAACGGCACTTCAGCGCTGCTCCTTCGCTGCGCGCGGGGGGCATTAAGCGAAATAATTTACGGCCGATTGAACCGTAAATCCCGGCGGCAGCATCATCCAAATGCTCTCCTGTCGGCGACACGCGCAGCTCGAATAAAAATATCCTCTTCCTCGCGCTGCTGTATCGGAAAGTCTCGCGTGTAAAGGGATTCCCAATATATCGGGGGAGGGCCCGAGGAAGCTGCTAATGGTGTCGCGATGACTATCCCTCTTCGCGTGTATATATATACGCGCGAACGATTGATGGAGCGCGAGCGAGTCTGGAATTCGGAATTCTTGCGTGGCGGCGTTGAAAAATCTCGGCGTTGCGCTTGTTTTTGTTGGTGTGTACGTCGTCGGTGGATGAAAGTGCGATGCTTTGTTGGGGCTGTTGTGTGCAAGCTTTCGTGGAGTCACGGTGAGAGGTGGATGCTGGAGACGGTAATGTCCTGATGTTTCTTGGGAAAGAATAATAAAATTTGTTGAATAGTTGAAATTGTTATAAGGGATTTGTTGATACTTGGATGCCTTATTATGTTTTGTATTAAATTAATTGGAAATAGTGGGCGTAAAACTTGGTATTTATTGCTACACTTAGCTCGGGGTTTGTATAAAAAAGTAGTGCTGAAAATAATAAAAAAGCATCAGATCTTGTAAAGTATGCTTGACTACTGAACTTTTTAGAATCGTGAAAGTCTATATTTGTTCAAAATAACTGTTTTAATTGCTTATATATATTTATAATATTTAACACGGGGTAAAGTTAATACACAATATAATATTAACAATATAGTAATTTAGTCCCTTCTTAAAAAAGTGATGACTGGAAAAAGTGATGCGTCTATGGATTTGATCTGTGATTGGGTATTGGATAAAAGGCACGAAAATTCAAAATGAAATATGCATATTTATGAGAATGAAAATGATTGGAGTGAAAAGTATTAAATAAATAATAATCACATTAATGTTGGTTGTATATAGCTTAAAAAAGTAGTAAAGCATTTCAAAACACAATTTGATTAGTTGTTAAATTGCTCGATGAAATTCAAAACGATAAGCAATGTTATGTAAGCAATCTTAGAAGAATAAATTATGTTAATATTAGAATAAAGTACGCCAATATTTTGTTAATACTTAATACTTCATGAAAAAAAAAAATTCGAATAAGGTTTTTATAGCCTCAAAATTTAGTATTCTAAAGAGTAAGTGTATACTACAGTATTATATCAATATTATTAAATATGCATTCAAAATAAAATAAAAAGATTTCCGGCTCATAAAGCATAAATTATTCTTATCACGTTATAGCTAGTATGAAAAAAAAAAGAATTTTCACACTCGTTCAGAGAGATGTAAGTTCAAATTACAAATGTTCAAATCAAATATATTACATACGGTAGACAGTATTGTTTTCATACCACAAACAAATGTCAACCCCCAAAACAGCGTATCCACCTATGGTAACACGAAATACCTTTAAAATCAGGAATTTCAAGAACAAAGTAAACATTCGCACTCTCCATGAATCTCGCACAACGCTCGTCGTTACGTCACAAAGGAAGGGCATTAATACAAGACCTCGCAGCGCTCATCAACTCTCTCTCTCTCTCTTTCCCATTCTCTCTCCCTTTCGTCCCCTTCAAAACGCACTTGCACTTCCACTCGCGCCCGCACGCGAGCCAGTCAAACTCGAGCAATAAACGCGGGATGCGCGCGCAAAGGGTTGAAAAAACGTAGCCCGACATTGTTACCATCAACTGAGCGCTTCGTCCTGCGCTCACTCCTCCCCCTCCTCTCATTTTCCCTTTGTAGCGTTTCCACGCTATCTGTCCGCGCTTTTTTTTCCTCTCTCTCTCTCTCCCGTCGCTTTTATCTCTCGCCTCTCTCTCCGGAGGAACGACGACGACGACGCGCTCTTTAAACGCGACAAACGTCTCTGCCCCCCGCTCCTCTTCCGCTCGAGTTGCCGAACGCTCCTCCCCGACTTGGCGATAATGACAGCGATAACGAGTGCTCTGCACTGCAGCAGCCTGGGAAGAATGGCTTCGTCGTATAGTCGAACATTTACGTAACTCTCGCAGGTTTCGAGAGGGACCGCCGCGCGTATAGTGCAGGACCTGTTGGCGCACTCTCTCCCTCTCTCTCCTTTGTTCTCATGTGCCTGTGCTCAGCGCTCCCCGCGTTTCTTTCGAGAGTACAGGCACGGCTCGCTTTGGCCTTTATATATAGTATATGATTGACGCGCAGTGAGAGGGAGTACAGGTGCGCGCGTAAAGGCGCGTGTGTATGCGTTCGGTGCACTCTTTGTGCGAAGATTTTTTGCGCGCCGGTGCTTCGGTTTTAGTTTTTAGTTTCAAGAGTTTAATGAGCCCACAGGAGTTTCGAGGGTGGAGGCAGTGGGGGAACAGCGCTTTTGCGATTGTCGAAATTAGGCACTGAGGCAGGCTTGCTTTGGGGTTTTTTTAAGTGTGTGTACGTAATTTTTCTCTCCTTTTTTTTTGTAAAATAAGGACACAAAGTGAGAGGTACTTTTAGCTTCGGTGAAATCGTTTGATGATTTAGGAGCTTATGACACGGGAAAATGATAAATAATTTGGATATTTTTGAGATTAATTATTAGCGTTGTTAATATATACGAGTTTCGAGTAATTTTACATACTCAATAATTTATAAGCAATTGCAAGTTTAAGCTTCATTTAAATATGTAGGTCAGTTTCAAAATGGAGCATACATGAAATTAAACTAGTATTTGCGCGAAGTTATTTGCACAATAACGAAATTAACTGTTATACCTGCGTCAATAATGATCGCCCCGCTGCATTTTAACCTTACGCGAAACGGTGTAATAATATCTAAAACCACTTAGAATGCAAATCGAAATCCGATTACCATCGTTAAATATTCACGCGCGCGTGAGCGTATTATATTAATAGCCGAAACATCACCCCATGCGCTCTTTAAATATTTCAACAATATTTTTCACATTTCTGTTTCTTTTTGTTTCGGCGCTCGCGCGGTTCCGTTTCGGCGCGCCGCAGTAGTTGCCGGGGTCGATCGATTACATTTAATTACGAATAGTTGGGCGGAAGCGCGGAGAGAACCGCGCGTCAATCACGCTGATGGATCCGCAAGCGCAAAAAAATTTTTCCGCTGATTGCGTCGCTCGCTCTTTTGCCTGGTGTGTCGTCATGTGCGTGTGTCCGATGCGTACTATAGTATCACAAAGGCGTGTGTAGAATTGAGTCTGTTCCATCGTGATGCTATTCTTCGGATTTTTATTAGAAGTTACTTGGTTAACGAGGTTTCTTAAACATTATGGATTTGAATTTTTTTTTTATCCTTCAGTGATTTTTTTCTACCGTTTGGAGTAAATTGAAGGTATCGATTTGATATTATTACTTAATTGACCTATAGTTTTTATTATTTATGTGATGAACCATTCATTTAGCTATACTCATTATAATACAATAATCGGGAAAAGGTTGATTTCAAATTCAATATAAAATTTTTATCCGCGCTATTTTACATACTGTAGGAAATCACAAGTTTACATATATCTATTCTAACCGAAATAAATATCGGAAAGCTGGTTATAAGTTATCGTCTGATACCAACAATCAATAAATTGTAAGTTAAAGTCTAACAAGATTTAAAAATAACATTTCAAATATCTTTTATATTACAAAATAATCCATCAAAAAGTATAAATGCACATTTATGAGGTGTAAAGATTTGTTATCTAAAAAAGAAATTGACTAGTACTTTGATAATATCTTTTGTAACGCCTAATGGCATATCAATCGAAATGATAAACTCAAAAATGTCCCTATCAAACCACAACTATATACATCATACTCAGCTCCAAAATCTTGCCAACCTCGACTCTTGCTATATACGATCGCACCTACCACCGCAGCACAGCTCACCATACCGCATTACCAAACTCACTCCCTATCACAACGAGCGCACTCGCGGGAACTTTAGGCCGCAGATCAAACTTCATAAAACGTCAACGTCGCTACTTCTCCGACCCAGCCGGGCGAGAAATGAGATTGCGCGCCCCGCCGGCACGTCTTTGTCTTTTCCGCTCTCGTCACATATATATAATATACGTATATGCGAAATGGTAGAACGATGTATGTAGGCGGCCAATTTTCCCATAAGAGTTTCAAGCCCGGAAGTCGGCGAATGTACATCGCTCTCGTAGTGCGTTGGGATTAAAAAGCGAACTGGGTGATGGTCGATCATGTTCTCGCTCCCGTGTGCACGCGCGCCTACCTATAGGTACTGCTGGGATTTGCACGAAAGGTGTATTTTTCGGAAGTGAGATTTTCTCGTTCGCACGCGCGCGGATTCGAGTGTTATATAGTGGCGATGAAATTGGACAAATGTTGGTTCAGAGCTATGGAGGTGTCCCTTTTTTTCGAAAATAAGCGCTAGGAGCGGGCTTACGGGTGACAGTTTTTCATGTAAAAGATGGAATATGGATTTCGAGGAGATAATTATATAATAGAATGAACTTTTTTAGTGTGCATTAGAAGGAAACGGGTTTTTCGATACTTCGGAGTTTGCTTGTGTTGGAAATCCTTTCGTTAACGAAAGGCGCGGATAAAGCGGAACAAACTTTTTATCCGCGTGTATCGCATAGTCGAATGAGAATCAGCTTTTTTGTTACAGTTTTTCGAATGTTTTTACAGCGAATGCATGTAGGCGAGCATTTAATTCTTCGACGTTGTTCCAAATTGGAAGCAAATCCGTCGAGCGATGGAAGTATGAAACAAAGCATGAAAAGAAAAAAAAATGGAGCAGCGCGTAGTTTTTTTTTATGCATACGTCGATTGCAAGAACGCGTGCTACTTTCAATAAAAATTAAAATTCTCGGAATTCAACGGTGGAAATGAATGTAGTATTTTTTCGATATATTTGACGAAATATAAAGTACATTTTTCTGTTATGATTACGGTTATTTTTAACGGTATAACGGGTGTGTTGACGAAGTCAACAAAATTTTAGCATAAATACAAAAATACCTACTGTAGCGAGATATTAAAAGGCAAACATCCCAATGAAATGAATAAATATAATAATGTAATCAGTCGAATAAAGTTTATTCTATAGTGACCAACATTTCCTACATTATATTCTATGTCTTAAAACACTTTGTCACTCAACCCTCACCACCTCTCGAAAAGCAAACATTTTCGCTATACACACTAAGCTTTAAACTCTATCCTTTCTCCGCACCTTCAGCGATCGCGAATTCGCATTCACCGAGCCGTCGGTCGACCGACACTTTCGCGCGCAATTATCGCCCGGCCAATTGACGGATCGAGTGGCGGTGGCGTCGCCGACACCGAATTATGCGCCAGCCGCGGGAGCTGCATGCGAAACGAGCATCTCGCGTTCCGATGTGTATACGTCCGCGAATTACATTCTGGCGTGTGAGCTGCGAGCGTATTGGCTAGGCTGAGTAGTCGGTAATGTAAGCGTTGAACTGAAGTTTGGAGGGTTTTTGTGGATTTCGTAATGTGTGGGGGTAGTAGTTGTTGGTGCTTGAATACACATGGAGAATTTATCGTTAATCGTGTTATAGAAGTTTTGCGTGGTACCGTACTGATAGATGTTATGGATTGTTTGTTGTAGATGAGCTCAGAACTAGAGTAACAAATAATTAAGTGTTGAAATTCGTGTATAATATCGAGAAAGATTAAAATTTCTCCTAATTAATGTTCGTAGAATGGATTATAATTATTCTTGTATTAAAAATAACAAGGATCTTTACTACATTTTATACAATCTTTCATCTGCATCATTTTATATGCCGCAAATTTCTGTCATGCGCGAAGAAAATTTGTCAAATTTACAAAGTTCCAACGCAGTTCAAGCGAAGTAATTTACATTGGTTACACGTCACACAGGAAAGTTCAAACGAGCAGCTCGCTCCCCGAACCCATTTTTGTAGCCCTCAAAAGTTTCCAGCGCGCATCGCGACTTGATGGATTTTTATGAAACTTAGAAGACGCGCTCAGGTTCTCCGCGCAATGCGCCATGAGGGAAGCAAAGTTACACGTATATTACCTCCGGAATTCCGCGCGAACCATCTTTTGCATTATCAATCCCTGCAGACACGCTCTCCTAGAAAAACCCATCATATCCTCTTCTCCCATTTATATTTCAATGGACTCTTTTATACACCTGGACAATGATATTTCAGTGTAAAAACGATCGATCGTCTCATAATGAAATCAAACTCTCTGCATTCACGTCCCGCTGCAATTATAATCCGAAAGCCCGCTTTGAATCTCAACTTTTCCATAGAACTTCCGAGAAACTATTATCCGCTTCGCGCGCGGCCTCGCACTAAAGCTCCAATCGATTCCCTCTATATACACGCTTGCAGTCGCGCTCAATCGACATTCAAACGCCGCCTTATGACTTATCCCCGCGCGATTCCCGGAGAACCGTTACGCGCCTGCGCCTTCTGCGCGGAATACCTCTCCCGTAGGATATATAGAGGTAGAGAGCGGAGAATAATCCGCACGCGGGTATAAAGAAGCCCGACTGCACTGGCGAAAAAAAAAGAACGCAACAACGGAGCTGGCCGCGGGCTTTCCCTTTGAGCAGCGTTCGGGAGATTGAACGCAAATAGGTCGGAAAAGTATGGACGCGGGGGGCGACGATAAAGCGGTTATCAAAGGGAAAAAGCGCATGCACGTTTACTCTCTTTGGCAATAGATGCACCTGCGTATGCGCGCGGTCATCGTCTTCGCATTGGAGTCGCGGGGGCGAGTCGACCGATGAGAAAAGTTATTCAATTTCCCCCCCTCCCCACGCGAGTTGTCGGGGAAGAAGAAAGTTTGCAGATTCTTCCTCGCGCTCGCGCGTTTCCATCATTCGATTCTTGAGTAGTGCGAGCGCATTTCCGCGTCGAGTGGCTGCGGGAAGCGCGAAATTGCTTCTGAGACTGAGCGATGGCGGGATATGCCAATGTGAAATTCAAATTTTTTAAAGCGTTTAATGTGTTTTCTTTTCTTAAATAAGGGGTTAATTGGTTACTTATAATAAGCATTATGAGTATATCTGAGTAATTAGTTTAGCGGAAGGGAAGAGAGGAAAGTTTTGTATTAAACAATTTGCAGTGGCCTGGATAAATGTTTATAAAGGGTTAATATGAGAGCCGTACACCGCGCGGATGCACTCACTCTCTCTCTCTTCGTGGCAGCGCAGGAACTTTAGCACCTCTTTGTAGTTCGCCCGCGAGCTCGGATCCGTAGGGATATATACTTTCATACATAATAATTTAATATGATTTGCATAATTTATGCGGCTTCATATATGTTGTTTATAAAGCCGGGATAAATATTAAGGGCGTGAAATAAAAGTTTTGCCCGCAGTACGGCGTAGAGAAATTAAAAATAAAAAGGTCGTTCTTTATGCATCACCAAATATATAATATCATTGTAAAATTTATATTCGTTTATCCTACTTTATACATAATCGTTATTTTCTTTTCTATTTCAGGTGAGTTATATAAATGCAGTGCGGTTTTCATGAATGATGGTGTCGTAAGTAGAAATATAATTTGCTTCTTTCTTTTGTCAAAAAGGTATCATTGATCATGTTGTACGTATAGTATGAAAAGCTGAACGAACGAATAATATTTCGCTAGTTTATCCCCCTTTATTTATCTAATCTTAACGATCTATTAATAACGAGCGAGAATTTTGAACCGATCCATTTTCAAGTTACAACCAACCCACATATTTCGAAAAATCACTCACCACCAACATTCCTGGTTATCACCAATTCCCGGCCGACCCGTCACCCCCGCCTCATCGCCCGTCAGAATTCAATTGACCTAGAACGCAAGCTCCGCGCATAACCTGTCCTGTCGATCTACTCTCCCTCCGCGACCTGACCACACCATACACATGTGCGTGCGCGTCCCAAGTCGCTCTTCGAGCGTCGATTACGCGGGCATTAAACTTGCAGGCAACGGCGGCGGCGGCAGGGCCCCGGGGCTCTCCGATAACGCCGTCGTCACTTCCTGGACGCAACCATCGCATTAAGCACGCGCGTACCACCTACTGATAGACCGCCCCGGGGATATTAAGGTATCATTACGAGGTGGTTCGCTGATGGTTGAGACCACGATGTCGTGCGAAGACGAGGGTGTATACGACACGGTGATGCGCGTGGTGACCGAAGATGATGGGAGAGTGAGAGAGAGAGTTTGCCCTGGCTCTCTCTCTCCTGTTTGCTACTAACGTGCAGAGGATCCTCAGGCCCGCTTCGCCGGACAATGTGCATTGTAATTACAGCGGGAGCCTGCGCGTGAACACCGGTTATCCACGTGTCTGTATGTGTATACACCTGCGCATAGTGGCTGTCGGGCTTTTATGAATACGTGCCGGGACCATCTATAACACTGCACGCACGCACACCTGCAAACGCGTGTTTATACGCGTATATAAGCGCGTGTCGCCCTTTACACATCCTCTCTCCTGTCATGGTCTTATGAGTACGTATACGTACCTGCCTGTGTGTATGTAAATGTGTGCGATTATTCACGTACACGTATATAGAGTGGAGCGTCCGTTCCAGCAGCAACCGTCGATCCCTTCATGCCTCCTCCTTCGTGCGTAACGCGTACAGCAGAGATACAGAGTCGATCGTCTCGCTTTCGCGCGCTTTACACCTTATACGACACGTCACTTGGCGCGCCCGCACACACACAGGCGCAATTGCTTAGCCACCGTTCGACCTGACACGATCCAATCTCGGCCCCCCAAGAGAGATGAATACTCTCTCTCTCGCTCGTCCCTAGTTCGCACCCGGGCAGCCGGAATTAAAGGGCTTAGACGCCGAAATGGCCCGAGTATAGGGGGTTTTGCCTTTTTTTCTTTTTGTGCGGAAAAAATGGGGTTTGGACGCGCGAGCGCGTTTTTGGGTCGGCTGCTGCAGTTGCTCTTTTTGCAGGATTTTTTTTTGTGGTGGTGGTGACCTATATTTAGGGAGGTATTTCTAGATGCTAAATGATGCAGGATAATTTTTAACGTACAGTGTGGCAGCTTACAAGAGTTTTAACATGTATAGGTATATGCATTCGACAATTCGTAAATATGCATGTTTTCGGGGTTAAATCCGCGTGTAAAATATTTGCATATTTAAAGAAAAGCGAAACCGTGAAATACATTTTTTTTGCGCCGAAATGTCGACCGAATGTAATTAATATACGATTTTCTACTACTATTTTTTATGTTAATGCTCTAATATGTATCCTGTAATACTTTTTTCATGCCAAAACCTGAGCTGCGATTATAATTTAAATCCAATTTGTACTCCGTACAGTTCACAAAAATTAAAGAAACTAGAAAAGAGCAAACTTTAATAAACTAAACCCAAAATACTTTCCCGGAAATGCCGCAACACAGTATTTCCCCTACAAGAATTCATATAATCTGAAATAGGAACGATAATAAGATTATAAATTTGCCTTTGTGCATCTACTACAAGAATAAATATTTTTTCGATTAGAAGAGTATACGAAAATGGTAAATCTTTGTTGATCCGAATAACTGTCGGACCAATCTTCGAAGAAATTCATACATATAAACGGAATCTGCCGGGATCGGGTGTCTTATTATCGAAAATATAGTGCAACAAGCGATAATAAAATTCATCATTGTACGA
This sequence comes from Torymus auratus, assembly GCA_900474315.1. Lineage (NCBI taxonomy): Eukaryota > Metazoa > Arthropoda > Insecta > Hymenoptera > Torymidae > Torymus > Torymus auratus. The sequence continues at coordinate 13,736 of UXGD01001008.1, forward strand.
CAGCTCGTCAGAGCGGATTTCGTTGAGACTACTGACATACATGATTGTCACCCCGAGCTCGGGCTCGGCTATAGGCTTACGCTCGTCAGCCGACGTTGAACTGGACCATTCCTACCCCCAGTTTTAAAAGTCGTTGTAGGTTACGCTGTCTTGGTATACAGCGGGCTCGGGCTCATCAGCAGTTTTTGAAGTCAATCCCTTCATGCCTCCTCATGAATTTGCGTAAAGCATGAAAAATGAAAAAATGAATTTTGTACGTCCAACGATTGCGGAAGTAAAATTGTCTTAATTTCTTCGAAAATTCTTGTAGAGGTAGATTTTGGAGAGCTCTTGGTCGAGTTCTGAAAATGACGTGAAGAATACAAACATATTTTTTGTTTTAAGAAAAAAAAAATGAAAATTTTCCTAGGTTGAATGTACTTCGAATGAAGAATAGTACTTCATCAAAATTTGTATTTGGGATTGTTTACTATTCCATACAAGAATTAAAATAAAAAAAATATAAATTACAAATGGAACAGCAATGAATAGAAATGAAAAAATTACAAGTTAATATTTTCTATAAAATTTTTACAATTTTTTTCGTGAATAATTTATTTTTTGAATTTTAATTTAATAAAAGGAATCGATAAATTATTTTGAGGAAGCTACGTGTCAATGAATTGGCAGCGGCTTTTTTTTATTTTGGTAACCAACCTCCTTAAAGGTATGTCTTATCCCGACAGATCTCTGTCGGTATAAGGTATTCAAGCGGTTTTTCAAATTTCATTTTTATTTTTCAATAGATTTATAATAGATAACAATCGTAAAAAGACAACTTCACTCCCTTAAAAAGAAGTATATAAACATTTCATTGTCACTTACGAGAAAAAAGCGTCGCCATTATTCCACCATTCTCAGGGAAAACTTTCGAGCTCTCTCACCAGCGCCGCAAGTGCATCAGAATTCATTCCGGAAAAGTTCTCACGCAACTCTCCTCCATATAATTCCCCGCCCTTCCCGCGAGTCCGCAAGCGCACTATCCTCCTCGTGCACACATAACGCGCGCGCTCACGCATGCACCCGTATAGTGTATACACCAGCGTGCGAATATACATTCCGAGAGAGCTGCTACAGCGGCCGCCGTAATGGACGCCTCCGCGTCACGGAATTAACTCGGCGCGCTCGGTTAGTTAATGAACTAGTTACGAATGCGCGGGAGGATGCCGGGGAGACGACCCGCAGGATTGGACACACGCGAGAGAGAAAATGAGCTCCCGGGGACACGAGAAGGCCAAAACTGCAAAAAGTTGCGGCGTTTGTGCGAACTTTGTGCCAAGGTGTGTGCATGTAAGTTTTGAAGGTGTGCGTTTTTGGAGGGCTGGAGGGGAGGTTGTGGAAGTGATGCGTCTGGGTTAGGAATGGTGTGAGGGCTCGCGAAGATGGCGTGGAAGTTCGTGACGATTAATGGGAATTGAGGGAGAATGTTGTCAACATATGATGATTAGGTGTTTTGTCGAGTTGTATATAAGAGTTGTGTTGATCATTTTATATTGAACTTGGTATTTTGATTTGCCTTTTATTACGGCGATGATCTAGTTACTGGTCAAGTAGGTATATGTAAATAAGTATTATATTTAACTTATTATTTTGTAATTTTGGGAAAGTTTTTGATAGAAAACCTGGTCCAGAGGTACTGGCGCCTTGATGGCACGGTATTCCATTATCAGGAAATATGATTTTTCAATGCAATAACTGAAAGTGCACAAAAATTTACATCTCACCTGAGACCGTTCTATTACACACAGTTGACTATTTTTCAGATACATGAAAAACAACTAGATAAAAATTTCTCGAGTGACCATAATTCAGCTTATAACAGTAATTTAACTAATGTTCTAAATATATTATCATCCGGTTATAAATAAACCGTGCGAGAAAAATTTCCCTCCAACCGTCAAAGCGACGCAACATTCCCCAAAAGAGTTATACTTAGAGAACAGAAAGCTTCAAATGCCGAAAAATTCACATCTAATAAAATCTACTTCCAAATTCTCTGCTGTAAATAAAATTCAAGAGACTCGAGACCAGAGCTTTACCCGGAGAGCAGCACGCGGCCGACAAAAAAATGCACTCGCAACTGCACTTCGGCGAACTGTCTGTCAGAGTGTCCCGGTGCAGCGCGCGGCTCTCAACTCTCCGCGCGTACTTTGCCACCTCGTTTTAATTCCATTAGTCGCGCATCGCGCACTCGCCTGCATCGCGCTTCGCGATGCAAATTTCGTCGGTGCGATGCTGCCGTTTCTTGAATATAGTTTGACAGTCGCAGTGACGAAGTTTCCCGCTCTTCGGGTGTGTATCTGCGTCTCTTTCTCCTGTTTATTATTATTATTATTATTATTGGATCTGAAAATCCAGGACGATGTAATGGTTGAGTGATGAAAATTCAATTTTGTCGCGTCTTTTGATGTTGTTATGGTATATTGAAACTGGTTCAATTCCTGATCAATTTCGTGTGTTCACGGAAATAACTAAGTTTCATCGTGCTTCTATTTTAGATTACATTTTCAACACTCGACAACTACGATACTGTCATGTCCTTCGATACGGATTAAACCGCAATAGTAATGGATTGAGAAATAAATGTAAGTGTCCTGAACCTCGTAAATGATTGATTGGCAATAGGATTATGCATGTCATATAATAGACGACTGACGGCCTTAATTGCAAAAGTTTATTGCTTAACTATTTGATCCGGTTTATACTTGAGACTCGGGCGAACTTCTTCAATTTCAAAAATTAAATTTGCCGTTGATTTATTAATCCTGTTTGAGATGCCTTCAGACGACTTTTCAAATCCTATTAAAATCGAGTCTAAACTTTTTCTCGCATCACCCGCCATTCCTCCATTTCCACCCATTCGCTTAACCTTTAAATATATCGCCCGCCATCAACGATTCCCTCTTCTTTTAATTCACTTCCTCCGCCTCGGTGTACAGCTATCCTTTCGGCGCACCAGTCGGTCCTCGTTGTTGATATTGGCCCGTAGCAGCAAGTTGCGCGCGTCTTGTCGGGGAAGGCCGCACCGAACTTTCCTCGGTCGAAGTAGTAGTTGTAGTCTTGTAAACTCGAGTGGATGCCGCGCCAGTTCGGTCGTACATAAGTCGCTCGGCACTCACGCTCTGGATGTATATAGGAGGAGGTTGTTGCCTTCTCCCGCGCGGAGAAGTGGTCGGGAATTGATGAAATTACGGAATAGCGGCACGTAACTCGTTGCCCTTTTAATGCCCCGCCGCTTTGTTTGATCTCGCTTTATTAGCGCGCGCACCGCGAGTGTGTATCTATATAAATATACGCTGGTTGAAAAATGCTGACGGTGCGGTGGGTGCTTTGTTGACCTTCGAGTTAATTACGCTGGAGATTAAAGTTGGAAATTAGTTAATTGGGGTTTTCTTTTTTGGTATACGGTTGTAATAATAATGGAGCCGAATGTTTTGTGGATCCTTTTAAACTAGTTTATATGCTTGTAAATAAAAGAATGTGATTTTGGAAAATGTAAACATCATATTTTTTTTCTCTGGCAAAATATTAATCTTTGGAAAATTTTCTCGTGAAATTTATGAGTTTGATTTAAAAGCAATTTTTCACATATTATATGAAAAGAGATGAAATTAATGTTTCTAAATGATAATCCTTCCCTATACTTTTAAAATTTTTAAAGTTATATTTTTACTCCCAAATAGAAAACAGCCCGCATCGTGGACGAGCATCAAAGCCATAGCCAACTAAATACAAATACCAACACGATACTTCAAAACGATATAGCGAGGCGTGAAAAAGGCCGGGCGCTTTTGCCGTATAATTGAACGGGTACGGGTGGAAAGGGGAGAGAGGGAGAGAGACTCTTTCGCTCGACCTTTCGCTCGCGCAATTTACAGGCTTGAAGCGCATAATTCACGCAATGAGAGCCCGCGTGTGTGTGTTTACGCAAAGCTTTGATCCCGTAATGCCCGCAGGCGTGGCGTTCGTTCGGAGTCCCTTTCTGCGGGTACTCTCCTGTCCCCGTATATAGTGGTTTACTCGTTCACCTTTTCTCTCTGTCCCTTGCTTCTTCCGGTGATTCGCCCTCTCGTAATTTTGAAAAATATACCCTGACGATAAATGCCTTCGAGCATTTTTCTTTTCATTCGATGCATGTTCTAGTTTAGATTATTATTGAGTGGTTGTCAGGGCTTGGTTTTATCGTGAAGGGTTGACGTGACGATGAAAATACGGTTTAATTATAAACATCCAGGATGTGTGTTTGATGGCTATAAGTAGGGAAATGGAAAATGAATAAACAATTCTGCTGCAAATGCTTCTAAGTTAATTAGTTTGAATATAATTATAAATTGATTCATAGGATATTAACGTGTATAGCTATATACGGGGAAAAATTTATTTGTAAACTTTACTTTTTTATAAGAAAATTATTATTGTCATAGTGGTGCTGGGACTAAAGAATTCCTTGGAAATGGTAATCTTTATGACTGCTGAATCGAAATATTACAGTATCAATCCACTTGTTACAAAAAGAATAAAAATTATTATTTAAAAAGTAAAATTTGATACGAAAATCATAAAAATTACTATTTAAAAAAGTAAAAATCCCATATGTCGAGCGTGTCCCAACGCTATAATACAAAAATAATAATAAATCTTATAAAAAAAATAAAGTTTACAAATGAATTTTTCTCTGTAAAAATGTATGATTTTATGATTTCTTTTTATATTTTTTTATATATTATGTTTGTATGTGCACAGTTAAAAATTTTGTGTTTTGTGTAATTCGTACGTTACGAATAATAACTAGACAAAAATAAATATTACACAAATTTCAACACACGCTATGTGTAAATATATAATTTCAATAATTCGTGTTTACATTTTCGTTAGATTTCTTTTTTAATATTTATTTTTAAATACATGATCAAATTACAGAGAAAATTTATTAAAAACATTTCAAGGTTGTATTATCTCTGTTGAATAGAAAATATGATCGGAAAAATCGTTTCATCACTATCCAGAAATTCGCTATTTTTACTATAGCTATTTTTTATTTTCCTGCCCACTTCTGATAGGGACAATTTCTACCAGAGATCTTACTACTATATAAAAGGGCAACCCTTTTTTCGTTTGGAACCGGTAACCGCGAAAATTACTGAACCAATCGTTCCTAATTTTTTAACTATATCATCTTCATGGTCCCTGGAAGGTTTAGCAATAATAAAATCTACTAATTTTCCATTAAAATGTTATTATGTTATTTAAAAGTGATTGATGATGTGAATTCCTATAAGGACCGCTATACTCGCTAGAGTGTAGTTGAAGAATCACCCACTAGATGGCCACGACTAGAGCGCCATTTCACAAGAGAGCTGGTGAGTTCAGACTATAAGATGAGCTCACCTACTCGCCTCCTTAAGGCGATGTGATACCCACACTATTACTCAATTCAGGGTTCCCGTTTTTCTCTTTAAATTTTTAATTTTAAGAAAAAAACTCTTTGACACGTTGTAAGTTTAACAAAGATCTATAACGTGTCAAAGAAATTTTTTCTTAAAATTAAAAATTTAAAGAGAAACGGGAACCCAATTTTGAGTAATAGCGTGGGTATTGCATCACCTTAAACATACGATTTATGTTAAATTCAATTTCTACACAGATTTTATGTATGTTTCATCATTGAAATACTAATTTCACATAAAGTGTGTAGTAGCTTCCATTTGTGACACAAAATATTGTTAAAACTGAACTCGATTTTCAACTGTGATGGGTGAAATCATTATCTGTTACTTCTTGAACATTCAATACCCATGCTTAAGTGCACATTCGCTACTTATATAACACGTTTTTTCCACATAAGATTTTGTTTTTCATCTGTATTAATATCAGTATTACTCTCTGAAAGTCGATCGATATACCGTCGTATTTACCTTCCGAAGTGCCGTTAACCAGTAGCACTCTTTTTAATCTCTTCCAAATTAAACGCATTCAAGTCAAGTTTCATTTGCTCGCGCTCTCTCCAACCCCTCCGGATGTCTCTCAAGGCGCAGCAACATCCGAGATATACAGGTCGATCGAGTGTAGCCTCGCCTGCATCCTAATTCGGTTCTCGATCCCCATTGGCAAACGTGACGAGCACCGGGAAGCGAGTTGACACAAAGTTGACGAGTTCCCCAATGAAGAGAAACAGCAGCGAGATAAACAGCGAGGTACGCCGAGAGAGACAAACCGAGTAGTGAGAGGGAGACAACGACAAAGAAGAACGAAGAAACATACACAGTCGGAGTGAGTGTCTGTGTGTGAAAGAGCGAGAGCGAGAATTAGACGCAGGCTGGATGAGGAGAGAGAGAGAGGAATCTGACGAGCGATTGTTTGCTCGTTGCAACTGCAACTACTCTCCCTCCCTCTCTTCTCTACACGTGTATTTGGCTTTGGCATCCTCCTCCCCCTCTCTATCTCACTCTCTGTCGCGTATACCACCGGACTAATTCTCAATGGCGAAAGAGAACCGAAGCGGGCGCTCCGGACAAAATCAAAGGTGGAGACAGCGAGGGGGCAGAGAGTTTGCTCGCGCAAACAGAGGCGAGATTCACCAGTCCGCACGGCCGGAGGGATAAGTTTTCCGGGCGGCTGGCCTAACGTATTCCGACTTTGTCGCCGCCGAGCCGACGTAACGCGTAGGCATAAGCTCATGCAAATTGCGTTTGCGATATATCGAACGCGTGTCGTACGTGACGCCACGTACGAGCAGTAGCAGTAGTAGACCGGACGGACAGACACGCTGGCGGTGGTATAGAGGGTGCAGGGTTTACACACCGGGCGCCGCGCGCGCGATCGCCCAGAGTTAGTTTGATTTTGCGCAACGAGGCCACGCGCAGCGGCGGTGGATTTCGGTGATTGACTTTGGAGATTGCCGCTTGGGTTGCCAAGAGAAAGTGGAGGGACGGGGGAGGTATAGGACGAGGAGTGCTGGAAGGGTTATTTAGTGGGCGTTTTGGGTTTTTAAAGGGACGGTTGTTGGTTGATTAATCGATTAGTTAGTAATTCAATGTTAAAAGAGATTTATAGTTCTTTCAGAATTACAGGTACGCAAGGGGTATGTATTTCCTATTCAAAGTCACCGATTCTTGTGCATACCTTCCCGCATAGCTGCCACTGCGACTTTTTACCGGACATCCCGGGAGTGTTTGATCCCTAACCGCATCTACCTCTGGGCATGCATGCCACGCATGCCATCTTAAACCCCAAATACTACCGCATCCATCCATGAGGCGTTATGTGCGTATGCGTGTATAATATATGCTACCGTGTACACATGCATGTTAGCTGTGGTGCTGTGGGGGAAACCTTATTTGGAGAGGAATTCCATACCAGGAGTGGCGGGCAGAGGAATCAGACTTGAATATTTTTATCGGTAAAATGCCCATGTCATATTTTGCCTTACCTTGACGACACATTACTACTGCGAGTATCGCCGTTTTGTATGTTTGAATGGTTATCCATCCAAGTATAATAGCTTTATTGAACCATTGCTTTTAACTTGAACTGGTCAATTCTATATAGCCAAGTCTCTCAGGTGTCTATTTTAGACGTTCTTATTCTTATTTTTTCCATCTCTCAGCGCCTCAATTCACCAGCCTCGTATTTTCCTAAAATTAATCTCCCCGTCTAAATCGCGTGACGAAAAACCGCATCACATCCCCTCATCGTACCCGCTATCCATCCTACACTCACGACCACAGCTCACACGCGAGACACGCGCTCGTATCCCGCACGACAAGAAGCCAATCCAGCTTATCACTTAGCGCTTCATCAAGATGAAAATCATAATCCCGGGGGGGTCGGAGTACGAGGCCATAAGGTAATCCTACGGCCAGCCTTAAATCACGCCTGTATCCTCGGCGATTGTCGCGCTCGCGCAGTGTCATCTGTTTGCACGGCACAAACAGGTGCGCAAAACCGTGCGGCCCGGGCGCGAAACAAGGCTGCAATCACGGAACAAACCCCGCCACCAGCCGCGCGCGGATAACAACGGAATTAGATGGATGGAGGCCCGAGAGCGCCGGGCGGATAAATAAACGAATTAGGGGGATACCGGTGTGCCGTGACGGAGGTATAGGAGAGGTCTTGTGCGTGCGTGTGGGTTTTGACTATGGCGATTTCGAGCGGACGGCGTTCGAGCGCGGAGGGTGATTAGCCGCTGTGCGGTGTCGTTGTTTGGCCAACGGCGAAGCGTCGGGTCTTTTGGGTTATTAGAGCTGAAGTTTGTTTTTCTAAGGTGTTTCGTTATCGCCTCGTTTAATGATTATATGTAAAAGATTGTACTACTGGTACAAGCCAAAATTAAATACATGAGGTTGTTTGATGGATAAAGGTTCGCCGGCAAATCAAAGCCTCCGAAATCGCGAATTAAGGATCTTATTTGCGAGCCATTCTAGTAGGCGGCACAGTATTACCGCACGAGGGTGCCGAAGTTACTCCATAGGACGTTTGCCGAGGGTTTTCCTCTCCTTGTCCGCGCTGAATCGCCGTCATTCAATCCCTCAAAGAGTCGAACAATGAGAGAGAGCGGGAGTCAAGGGACGATGGCCGGCCATGGCGACAAAGACAAAGCTATCGCCGTCGAGAAGACGACGAAGAAGAAGGAGGGTGGGGGAGAAAAAGAGCGGGCTCATATTGACTTCCGGTCGGGGAAATCGTCCAATGTCCAGTGTCGCGCTTGATGCTGACGCGCTTCGGTGGGTTCTATCGGTCTTCTCTGTGGTCCGCTGATTATATTCTTGTATAGGACGGTTCCAATTGATTTATAGTATATACACGTTTTATTGTATTTTTTAAAGAAAATTTACTCTTAATGGTTTCTTAATCAGATAAAGTGTAAATTCTTCAAAAGCAAACGCTGCAATTATGCACGCAGATACACGATCAAAGCGATAACTCAAACCACCCTCGCCGCAGTAACACGCCCACCTCTTAACTTACAAATCGCCCGGACAAAACAATCAGCCAATCTCAGTCTCCTCTCTCACTCAAAAAAGCCCCACCTCGCAATCTAGATACACATTCCCGTCGCTCGCTTTGTCCCCGTCCAGTTCGCACCCTGGCTTGGGAGATCGCCGCGGCGCTTAATCCCCGTCTGAGCGCGCGCGCGTTTGAAGTCGTCGTCGGGAGCCGCGGGGGGCGCCTTTCATTTTCGTACGCGCGCCTGCGTGTGGATGGCAATTTGTCTGATTACATATACATGGTAAATGCAAGAGTGTCAAGCTGGTCAAGCTCGCGTTAAATTACATTCTTAGAAAAGGGGATGATGTGTGTGTGTGCTGTTGAGGGAGAGACAAGACTGGTGGGAAGTGTATAACGGGGATTTTGTGCGGTTCAGTGCGGGGTGTTTGATTAAGCTTTTGAAAATGGTAGTGTTTTTTTAGGAAGTAATTGAAAAAGTAAATAGGATGCAACGGTTTATTATGATAGTATTTTAACGTAAATGTACATATAGGTACTATTAAGCTGTCGTACATTTAAAAAAACAATACCGTAAAATATTTAGGGGACACCATGATTTATACATCTCAATTAATGTATCAGATCAGTGATGTAAAAATGTTTAAATTTGAACGAATTACGATGCATTCGCGCGATATTCACCGGCGTAATTTAAAAACCGTTTGCAAAGATTATACATTTTTTAATTTTCTTTTGTTTACATTCAGATCTCGCGTACAAAAAAAAAGGTTTAAAAAAAGATAAGCACCAAAAAAAAGCGCATCACGATAAACAACAACAACGGGGCCGCACGCAACACCCCCCTTAATCCATGTAATCCTCGCGCAACATATACCACCGCGCGCGCAAATTCGATAACGCACTTATAAATATGTATTCACCGGCGGCGGCGGTTGCACGAGCGATAAGCCGCCAATAGAATTTTCGGGCAATTCCCCGCGTAATCAGGGAAAATCCCGGGAAAGTCGTTGGCGCGCGCGGTCGCGGGGTTTGGATTGCATTAGACTCTAATTATATGGCCGCTCAAAGAGCGTAATTCGCGAGTGCGCGCGTTTGTGCGGTCAGCCGGGGGATTCCGCCCTTTGCGAGCCGCGCGGCTGCGTTTTATCGCGGACGCGCGTGAGTTTTCGCCGGATCTTCGTGCTGTGCATGGGCGTGGTTGATGTAATAGAATGGGAAATTGCTGGCTGATGGTTGAGGGAATGGGGAATGCGATCGGGGGGAATGGTTTCAAGCGTTGGAAGATTAATGATGGGTTGGGAAGAGTATTGTGCCTTTCTGTGTGGAAAATTTTTTATTCTTCGAATCTTGTAATAAACAAATTAGCCAGGGTTAATGAAAAGTAATGTTCAAAAAAATTTTAAGTGTAATTCACTTTTTCAAAGTTTATATTACATCTTTTTTCAATATTTATATAAAAAATTTTATTGTGTGACTCGAATGTGGGTCATGTATTTGGATTTTAAATTGTATTCTATATGCTATAGAATAATGAAAACGTATAAATAGAGCATAATGAAATAAAAAAGAATGACAAAATTTTTTATGAAACTTTTTTTCATTCAACTCTATATAAAAGAAAAAAAAATTCACGATATCATGACTGTGTACAAGGTACTAAAATAAATTGAATAGCTTACTTTGCATTGCTTAAAGAAAGTATAAAATTAAAAAGAAAATTTCGTATACATTACAATTTATAAGTAAGATTTACTAAAGGCTATTCATTATTTAAGGGATTCTGCTTGGAAAAAAAGCGCTTTAAACTCTTATATAGCTCTCGCAGTAAAAGAAGCGCTCCGCAGAGGTAAAGGAATTATCTGCTTGAAGCGGTGGCTGTTTTCTCAAAAGGAATTCTCGAGAGATAGAGGATTGTCTGCTTTACACAGTTTCGGGTTTCTCAAACATCATCATTTATGTAACGAACTTCCGCGTGTAAGCGCTAGACTTGCCATAGCATTTAATTAAGAAGTTAATTATTTATGCCAGTAATGAAGAATTTAAATTCAGCCTTCTAAATCTTCATAAGCGATGATACCCCGTAATGTAGCGTAACTTTGGTAAATTTAATTTTATTTGAAAAATGTATTATACTTCGGGGAAATCTTGGTATATTATAACTAATTTATCATTTTCTTACTGTCTTTCGCTGGTACGTTGATTAAAATCTTCAAAACTTAATTTGAGTGACTGTTATTATTTTAGCTCTTGATAAAGTTATCACAATTAAAAATTTTTTTTAAATGTTGAAATCCTAATATCACAATTTCAACATTATTTTAAAAATAACTACGATACTATTTCTCTCCGCCGAATTTCTTTTCAATTAGTCCAGTGTCCGTAGCCTCGCGCATGAAAAACCAAGAGGTAGCGCAACCCCCGACATCGAATAGAAAGACGATAATGCACGCACGATGGCGACTATACGCTTAATGTACCGCGAGGCCGTATTTTCGCTATTATAATTTACACGGCTGCGCGGGGGCCAAATTTATACGCCTCTTCGGGTCGCCTCTGCGCAAATTCGCCGTAAACGCTAAATCTCCCGACGCGGGCGTGAAATCGTCCTCGTCTACTCCTCCGACTGCAAAGACGGTTACACGCACACACGTGCGAATTTAGAATTTACCTGCGGGGGCCTGCGGTTACACCGATGATGATTCACGCTTACGCGCGCCTGCGCACGTCCGTATATTTTATCAGCCGCTACGCGGGAATTTCTCGGAATAAAGCAGCGGTTTGTTATTAGAGGTGATTTGCAGCGAAACGGCGAAGATAGCGCGCAACGCTGGCAGAGAGCGAGAGAGAAATGAAAAATGGCTTGCAGATAGGTGGAAGAGATGTTATAAAGTGCCCGGGAATTTTCTTGCTCTCTCTCTCTCTCGCTGATAGGAGAAAGTGAATCGTCAACATTTACATTTTGATGACGTAATAGTGTGTGTGTGTGTGTGTGTGAGAGAGAATGAAATGAAGAGGTAGTTTCTAAGTGGCGGACTCTTTATCAGAGCTCCTATAAACTGTGTGCAGTATATAGATATGACATCATCCGTATATATAAAACTTTTTATAGGGAATAAATCTAGAAAAATTATAGTCTATTACAGCGTAAAAGTGGTAATACTTCTCGTTACCTCATTTTATTGTAATAACTTTTTGCTTTAACGCACTTTTCAAAACGCGCCCCATCATATCCTCTTCAAGACCTCGATCCTAAATTTTTCCATCCACCAGTCACATCAATCATTCCACGCATAGTATAACAAATAAAAAATCTCATAAAAAAAGTACAACGAAATTAATATACCCTCGCGTGCGCACGAGAACTTTTTCCATCTCCGTACACGCAACACGTTGTTTTCAACCGAGGGTATATATATGTATATTTACGAGCGCGAACCTACACTTGACATTCACCGACACTACGCGGTGGCGTGCATATAACCGAAGGAACTCGAATGTCAGCCGATGCGCGCGTATATTTGCGGCTTTGCGCGCGACTTGCGGTCGGTGCGCATGTAGGTCCCTCGCGACACGTGAGCACTTGAAAAGAGAGGCATATAGAGACCACAGACGCGGGTATGAGGGCCGCGGGGTGCTGAAAAATGACAGGCGAACGAAAACTGACGCGCGAGACCGAGGATGGGTGGAAAAATGTATGCAGAGAGAAGGAGGTGGAGGAAGGCTTTTGAGAGGAGGATGTTTGTAGACTTGTAATATTTGAGTTATTGGAAAGGGAATGTGATATCGATATCGTATGTTGCTTAGAAATTGCTGTAAAATTATATTGATGAAAGAAATTTGATGGTTTTGGGCGGAAAGAAAATTAAGAGAAGTGTATAAAATTAGAAGAAATCTGATGCCTCAGACGGTGCTTATTCGAATGGAGAATATATATCCAATTTACAAAATATCAAAATTCTTGAATCATATATATATCTTTTTTAAAGTTATATATAAAACAATATAATGGAAATGGTAGTTATGAGTAAATATTTATGTAAATGTCGGAACGTCGTCTTAAATTATGACATCTCAAGCTTTTTTTCTATTACTTAATTACAAAATCGGAACTCTTTGCTTCCCCAACCTTGTATATCTATAATGAGCGCAAATTTAATGCAGAATACCCTGAGACGGGCAAAGTTTAAGCCACGTGTAAGCAAGTGAACGAACGAGAGAGTACAAACACAAGGAACACAGCACCAGCAGCAGAAGAGCAAACGAGAAATGTCTATGGGATAGAAGAGCCGGGAAGTGAAAGAGCAGCGGATTATATAAGCCATTGTGCGCCACATCCTTTGGTCTCTCTCTCTCTCTCTCTTCCTCCTCAGTTTCTTGTAACTTTATCCGCTACTCGTCGCTGCTACCGACTTGACGCGAACTGAGACGCTGGCGCATTACAGGTCAACGGAACCTGTGCGCCGCACATTAGACCGCGGAACGGTGTACTTCACGAAGGCGCCGTGAATATTTTTTAGGGTAGTTATGTACGTGTCGCAATTACGTAGATTAAATCTTTATTTTTACCGAAAGGAAACTTGTGCTTTTTTTGCGAAATATATAATATCGATTAATCTCTACAATGCGATCGTCTTTTCTGAAAATTCGTTTTAACGAACTTTTCGTCCTGGAATTTTCTTTGCGACGGGATCACAATTTATCCCTCGTAATACTCCTCATTCGCGAATCTATCGGAACTTTCATTTAATAGAAGAAATGCCCGTCATAAAGAAGCAAAGTTATACCGGACCTTGTAAAATCTAATTTCATTTAACTTCGTTCATCCGACGGGTGGGCGAAATCCAACCTTCAAAACTTCCTCGGTCACTCTAACTCACAACTTCGAGGCTCCTCAACACTTTCTGAAGCAAAAAAAAGCAAAAAAATAGTAGAAAAATGGTCTCTCCACCTCGTTTTCGGGGACGAGGGAAAACTATGATACTTGAGGACTAGGTCACAGCCCTCTACATTACGAATCTTCAAAACTTAATCCGAGTTTCGGCCATAACCTTCGGCTCTTCAAAAGGACTCCTAACTTTACTTCGACCCACATTATCAGCCGCTGCGGAGTTATCTGTTTTTGTCTCCTCGTTCTTGTTTGTCCCTCTCTCTCGCTCGCTCGCTGGAAGCAATATGATGTCAGGGCGTCTGGAGAGGTTGGCCTAATTTGGAAAGGCTATTATTCGCACGTCACAGCGAGCGCGGTGAAATATTTTAGCAGTCTTCTCTCTCTCTAGTTCTCTCTGGTGCCCTGCGGCGGGACCATTACCCGCGTGATGTATAATACCTAAGGTATAGCGCGGGAGTAGCGAGAGAGTGCGCACCACCGAAGCTTTGCGTGTATATATATAGGTCCACTACTACCTGTTACCCTTCATCATGGTTTGCGCGAGCGCGCGTTCAGCTCGGGCTGCGGCATTCCGCGTAGAATCGATGGATATCGGCATTCGAAAGCATTGAAGTTTGAAGAGAGTAGAAAGTGCGGTACTTCGTCATCTATTATGTCGTTGGTTAAAGATGATATCGTTTCGAACTGAAAATCCATGTGAGTTATCCTTTTTTGGGGATTCGAATTTGATTTTCTTATTATTTGGGAAAGTAGATTATGGGTGTAATATTAGCTGCAAGACGAAAATAGTAAAACAAGTTGTTCAATGAATATTTTAAATATAAAGGGCTGTTGAAATTTCTATTCTAATTATATTGCTATTTTAAAATTTAAAATTAGTATTATGGAAATTTGCAAAACTAAATTTAAAATAATAAACAGATGCCAAAATATCACGACGGCCTTAAAAGTTCGTGTAATCGTCAATATGTATATGTTAAATAAACAAGTTTCATTTTTTAAAATGTACACTTCGAGAATATTTTTTTAAATATAACATACAAGCGAAAACGTGAAATCAGACGTACTATATTCATATTTACCAAAAGTGATAAAAAATGAATATTAAAATGTTCTAAAATCGACGTAAAACCTTTTTCATAGTTTTAAAAAACATTTTATATAATTGTTTACTGTTAATACTGTAGACTATTACTATTTTTGACGTTTTATATACTACCAAAATATTTGTTTTCGGTTTCTGTGAATTGCTTTTTCTTTTTTGATAAATTGTTCAATGTAGAACGTTTCCAGGAATCCGCTCGAAATTAATTGCAAGTTTTAGCACAAGGGAGGCAAGTGATTTTTCACTTAAAATTATTAATAGCTCTCGGAACGTAACAAATAGGTTGAATTATTAACTCTGTAATTACTTCTGAACTTGTATTAGTTAAGTAATTAAATTTGTTATTGTGGTTACAAATATTTGCTAACAAACAGAAATAAAAGTATGTAAAAAGAAATAATTACTTTGTTCAACCAACCTTCGTTACCATCCGTTATTATTTTCATCTCTATTATCTACTCTCGTTTTATAAATTTTTGTTCATTTTTCATAATTTTGCTTGCCCCAGTTGTACGGCAAAAAAGTACGACATTTAAAGCTATTTCGTTGACTCTATTTTTTCCGAAAATTCAGAGCTTGATTTATTCAACGTAAGGGGGGGGGGCTGCTTTTGTGTCATGTGATTATTGTAATACGGCCTTATGAAAATATTATCCGGCGCGTGAGCGGTTTATTACGGCTCGGAAAATAACGCTATAACGCAGAAAAAGGATTTTGAATTACCATAATTTTATTATGGAAGTGCAGCGAGCCACCGACGCTATGTAAGAAACGACGGTTATTCGAACATTATTTTTTTAAACCGCATGAAATATTGAGAACACGATATTTTGCAATTTACAGTTTCACTGCGTCATTTAAATGAAATTTTATGTGAATTTATCGGTTTTTCGCCTCCGTTTTTTCGCTTTTTAATTAGTTATACTCAAGCTAAATTTTGAATAAGCCGTCACTCCATACAGATATATTTGACGGTGACGTTTCTGTTTGTTGTACGAAAGATAATACGCCAGTTTAAAATAAACAAACTTTTGCAACTAATCCATTAATTCGTATCATTAATTAGTATGCATTAATCTATTCACTTTAATCTTCTTGCATCAAACACTCTCCTTTTAAAGCATATATTTTAATATACAAGAAATAATACAGCTACTATATCCATATTATACGAAAATTAGGTGCTTACATTCTCTCTACCCATCACAACGTATACCAACTATCCGTTAGTATCTATGCTAACAAAACCAAGTATAAACTGCATTTTCATCGCTCACCAACAGAATTCCAACATATTACACGTACATCATCTCTTTCGACGTTCAAATACATACCTATACGAAACTAAACCATCCCTCTCGAACCATCCAACTTTTCCCAAAAACAACGCTATACACACATCTCAATCCCTGTCCGAACGCAGCAACTCGCTGGGCGGAGCTCATCACAGCTTGCGTCACGCACAGCCTCGCCCGGCACTTTCATCCCGTCCGTAAAATTCGCGCATGCGGGTACCTCGACCATACCGGAGAGAGAGAGAAAGACGGTGTAATCCTGCGGTGACTTCATTCCTCGCGCCGCGAGAGATATCCCCCTGAGGAGGCCGCGTCTTAGGGCTGTATCTCGTTGCGCCGAGTTATTTGTTGTTTCCTCGCAAGAGAGAGAACGAGAACCACAGCGCGTTCCGGATGAGATGTGCTGGCTTTTTCGTTTTAGAGTTAGGTGTGCGCGATCCTCATTGCGTTTTGTCACGGACAAGGGTGCGGTTTATCTTTTCCGAGATGGTTTTTTGGATTTCGAGGTGGTGTAATGGAAGTGGGTGGTATCGGTATCGCCCGGTGTAACTCAGGATATTGCGCTGTAACGTAAATGTAATAGGAACGAGGCTGTTTGTTACCAATGTTATTGGATTTATCTGGGAGCACGTGACACGAAAAAATATACTCGTTTCATTAGTGTAGAGTATATTACCTTTATAAAGCGCAGAACATTTCAGCAAATATAGGGAATCAAAACATAGCCTCAAATATTTGTTTTTCATTGATATCTATAGCGAATAAAAAAGTTATCTATTAACGAGGCAGTTATGCACCAATTCACAAAATCATAAGCCAATACAATTCGAAACGGCTGTTTCGATTGACCTATTTTTAAACGTATAGGTACTGTATGCATACCGACGTAAATGTTTACTGTTGCATATTTTTCTGCCCCAATCCTCTATTAATTCTTTGTAACTATCCGGATAGAAAACGAAAATATGTGTTGTTTTTGTACATGTATAGAGCGATGTAAAGCAACTGATAGAATTTGCTATATAGAACTGAAAGAAAAAAAAAGTGTTTATTGTGGAGGGGGGGATCAAAAAGCGCTAGACAAGAAAAAATCGCATAAAGATTAAAATTCAATCCCGTGGCATCGGAAAAAAGGGGGCGAATAAAAGGACTTCATGGACCAATACCTCACCAGTAGAACGATCGGGTGGAGAGAGAGAGAAAAAAAACACGCGGCGCTCCTCGTACAATCGCGCGGCTATAAAAACTCACCGCAAGAAAGAAAAGAGAGAGAGAACGCGAGCGAGCAAACAATTTAAACGACCAGTGGCGTCGTCTAGCAGTCGATAAGTGAAAAAAATGACCTTTAATCGAATCGCATCCAGATATCGAATCAGATTTACAATCCCGCTCCCGAGATTACCAGCTGAAAACTTCTCGCTACCGTCGCGCCTGAAGTAACAAAAAACAGCCGAGAAGACAGCGATAATTCACGGAAGAGAGCGAGAAGAAAAAAAATCTATTCCTCGATATTAGGGTAACGAACGAGACGGACATGTATTGGCTCGTTAAATTTGCTCGGACGAGGTTGTCGGCGGCTTATCCAATCGTTATCGCCTCGTAATTAACGCGAAGGCTCGCGCGTCTACGAGGGTATATATGCTACACCACTTTCGATCGGCGCGAATGGTTACCGTAACTCAACTCGCCGTGCCGCGAGACTCGAGTATTTGTACGTCCCGTAATGGGAGGCCGGAAGAAGGTGCGCCAACCGCGGAGAGGGAATCAATGGCCGAGAGAAGGGGATAAAGCTGCGACGACGACGACGACGACTACGAGATTGAAATTGAGATTTATTTGATCGCAGGACGGTCGATGGCGCGAACGAGGTTGCCGCGGTATTCGAGGGTATTTAGTTTGATCGTTTTTGTTGGTGTACTTTGTGAATGACGATGCCAATATTGATTTTGGGCTCTGCGGTTGTATTGGTTCGAGATTCATTGTAATTGTTTAGTTTTATATTAGCGTGAAAGTGTGAATAGTATATTTTTAATTACTTTGAATATATAGTTGAATATATAATAAGGTGGGGTAGAAGTGAGAATAAAATTTTTGAACTTGTTAGTACGAATTGAGCGCTATACAACAATGTATAAAAGGATTATTAAAAAAATTAGGTCTTCTAATTATGAAGTATTTAAAAAATTAAAGAGTACAATAAAACATCAACTATCAAACAATTACAACCGACGCTGCAATTGATATACACTTATAACGTGGCAAACCAGCTAGTGAATGAAAATTTATTCGCCTCGCGTCCGTTATAAAGGGCGTACATCACAACGCTCGTCATCTAACAACAAATTACGCGTGAAACAGCCTCTCGCCTGTTATATTCTTCACCGTAAGGAAATAACTCGTGTAGCAACTAACAAGTTTTCGCTCTCGCTCGCCTCATCGCTTTCCGTTGCTCGCGCAATTCTCTCCTCGCGTTTCCTGCCTCTTCGCACCTCTCTCACACTTCCGTCACTCTCGCGTGTGGCCTATAAATCTCGCCTCGCGCGCTTGCGCGCCTGTATTATCTGCCTTCGTTCTCCTCTTTTTCCTTCCTCGTAAAGACCTTGCGTGAGTGTGTATCTATACGCGTTTTGTATCATTTATATACTTTGTTGTAATTTGTTTGCGGTGTTATGGTTATAAATGATCTTATACAGGTATGTTTTATCTATATTATGTATAGTATATTAGATAAAAAAAAAACAAATCATATAATTTATTTAAAAATTTTACTTGAAATTTTTTTTTTATATTATTGCGATATTTGCAATGCAGTATAAAAGCAAAATTTGAATTTTTAAAATAAAAAATATTACTTTTTTTCTCGGTTATTTTTACTAGCGCACACAAAATAAAATTCCCGTAGTGAAAAAGGATATAATGGTATCTTTTGCAGGCTTTATATGCAGTTAAGGTACCACGAGCGAAAATTTGGAAAACTTGTGTTATTGACAAAACAGACAAATATCAACTCCAACAATTAACATATTTTTGACTAACCCTTAAATTTCAACCATCTCCATCATAACTCACGCTTCCCAACCTTCTCACCCCATTTTAAGAATACAATAACATAACACGCGCGTGGTACACCATTGACAACAGAAAAAGCCTCCTCCACCCATCTTCCCCTGGAGTCACGAAGCTTCCGCCTCGCGCCGGTAATAAGCTCGATATCCATCCCCGGCATCCGCCTCGTAGTATCCGGGATCCCGTTTCTCTCGAGTCTCGCGAGACGCGCGCGGCTTTGCTGCTGCGCGCGGCCTCGTATCGGCTTACCTCTTGGATTCTGCAAGTCCAAGTGCACCGGCTCTTTCCTCTTCTTCGCCGTATCGCGAATTTTATTTCTCGAGTGCACGCGATGCGCCCCGGTTTTATTCTCGGGATCATTTTGGGATTTTAGGAGGAATATAGCGGAGGCTAAATTAAATTGTTCCGAGAAATGTAGTGTGGTATGATTTGAATGCATATTTATGAAATTGTCCTATATTGTTATCGTTGATTTAAACAAATATTTTATTAATGTTTTTAGTGCCATTTCAATGATACTTTTTGCGATCGCTTTGATGATATCTGTTGAAAATACGTTAATTTATGAAAATTAGAATTTCAAAGAAATATGAAAAAGTATTATCTTTATTGTCCAAGTCAAATATTTAATACAATACTAAAACGTGTTCTTTAGTTAAAAATAATTGCATTCAACCAAAAGAACATAGCGAATATTTGCACAGTCAGACTAAATAAGACAGCCGAAATGTAATTGTATTTTCCTGACGTTCTGACTGTGTGTCTTAGTTAAAATGACTTTGTACAATAAGACTTGCTACTCTGTAAACTTTATTCTCTCATCCTCCTCTATCAACTGTTTCAAAGAGGAATTGCATCATCAACATTTCCAGCGAGATGCAAGACTCTACAATTTACTTAACGCGGTCTAACTTGTTTAAACAGAGATTTCAAACTTATATAATTCCGTGTAAACTTAATGAAATTCCGCAGAAAGTATGGACCCTAAGCGTTGCTTAAAAATTAAGGATACAAGTATATGTAAAGAAATATTTTTGAAAATTCTTTTTTCCCTTCAAAATAATAATTAAACAAAAATCTAGGCATGATATTACGTAAATAATTACATCAACGTTTTAATTAAATTTACAAAATAAACTCTCGGAATAATTAAAACGAAAACGTTGAATTAAAAAAAAAAAAACATTAAAGCATGATCATTAGCATATGGAAAAACAGCTTTTCATTAAAATTTTCCTCCTACAAAAATAATTTTCCAAGATAAAAAAGAAGCATACAATTTTACTCAGAGGTGAAATAACATTCTCGAAATGCAGAGTAGAATTTCTTCTTTTCTTTTTTGTTTAAACAAAATGCAAATTGTCAAAGACTTGAACGTAACAGTGCAACGTGTATAAGGTCAGGCGGACAACTACTGACCCGAATCGCCCGACTGCTGTTTAATTCAGCGAAATTCGCGTGGGGCCGACCTATTCCATCATCTTTCACCGGAGCTGATCCTTTATCCGACGTGCGCGCCTCCGGAGGGAGCATCGAGAGATCGGGCGACTTAGCGTCGCTGCGCGAATGCAATATTAACTCGCTCTCGCGCGCGCGCCTGCGCTCTCGAGTTTCTCTCGAGAGGTTGGATTACCGATGGCCAGCGCGGAATAACCGATCCCGATCGCCATCCATTTAGCTTCCTATTTGTCAGCCTGGATAAAGGAACGGGACAAGCAGAAGTTTGCCGAGAACTGCGTGGTGTGTGTGTTGATTAACATTTTGCACGAGGATGTAGAAGTGTCGGTGCTTTTACATGTGAAAATTAATGCAAATTGTGTAGTATTTCCACGGGTCGAGCTTTTTTGGAGCGGAAAATTTTTTGTAACTTTCATTGGCGTCCCTGCGCGTTTTGTAACTTTAGCACACGCGACTCGGGAAAATTGTGTACACACGTCTCGGCTCGCGCTTCCGGAATACGAAAATAAAATACTGCCCGGGACATTTTTAATTTATTAGATTTAAAATTATCCAGATGTGAAAGCATACATGCCGGTTGGGAAAAATGTAATATTTTTCTTTATCTCTGTCGCTATAAAATACCGTCACGCGCATGCATTTTAATGCGCAGGTTCGTTATTATTTTGACACGAATTAATTAAATTGTAATTAAAATAGTAAATTGACAATTAAAATACAAAACAAATTCAGTGCTCGATATAGGGTAACGCGAACACGAGCTATAATCAAATAATCTTTTTTGCTTTCATTAACGCGCTAAATAATGAGAGAATTAAAGTATAATTTGCCTTAACAAGCTACAAAGTTTATTGTGCAAAACCTAGTTTATTAAAATATATACACACATACTGCATTATTTATTCAGGCATATTTTTGCATAATTTATGAAACAACAATCAAAGCAAATGAAAAAAAAAAAATAATAATAATAAATTTTTTTCGCTATGAATTAAAGCTCTTCGAAAGCTTTAAAAATCAAAATACCTCACAGCCTTTTCTACCCTTATGAAAAACGATTATTCCACAAAGCACACAGCCCCGCGAACTTTTTCATCCACTTCCGCGTGCAAAAAGCGGCTCCGCTACGCACGTGCGGACGAATTAACTCGGGAGCAAATTATTTTCGACGCCGCGTCGCGCTCTCGCTGGGAAAATTACGCGCGGGTCAACCCCCTGGAGGACGAGAGAGACGCGCGCGTCCGAGTTATTTTGTCTAATTGTGATTTCGCCGACAGCGCGGGCACGAAATTTCTCGTTGTTCTCCGCGCGCGAGCACAAAGTGTCGTCGCGACTGTCGATGACCTCCGCGAGCGCAGAGGTGCACTTGGTTTACGAGCGCTGTCTAGACAAAAGTTATTTTCTTCTTTTTCTTTTGTTGGGTTATCTTAGAATTATGTAATTATACGCACGGAAAAGGGTTGGGTGTTTTCGTAATTGCATTTTTAATTTAATTTGAGCATTTTGTAAAACAAATATTGATGTGTTAAAAAGAAGAATATTCAACTTTGCAATTAGCTTAAAAAAAATAATGTACCACGAAGTGAAATGAAAGTATTAGTGACTTGATTGACTGACTTTGATGTCGTGATAAAACGAGGAAGGAGTAAAACTATTTAATAAAATATCGATCAAGTTTTCCTTGACGTGCAAAGTTATATTTTTCGTAAAATCATTGAGGTATAAAATAGCAAATGAGATAAAAAACTTTTTAAATGAAATCTTTTACAAATTCGATACCTTATGTTTACTAACATATTTTAGTTTTCTGATTAAAACCATGTACAATAATCACGATTTTTTTTCTGTTTCAGGTGAGTTTAGAAAAACCATAGCCTAATCCTCTACAATTCGTAAGTTTCACCATTTCAAACAACAATAACGTCAAAAATTTCAACGAATCCCCAAACCTTGAATTTTAATCCAGTAAAAAATCCCTAAAACGGGCGTCTCTTAATAATCGCCCTCCCTAAACTCGGAACAAGCAGGTCTTAAACGACCGGCCAACGAGGGGCGATTTGACTTAACGACAGTAACAAGTGAGCGTTCGCTCGGGTCCCCGCGGCAAAAAGACACTCCACCTGCCTCTCGGAGACACACGCTACCGAACGGCACGTGGCTGTATATATAGTGCGCTCGCGATCCCAGTGAAATCAGGCAATTTAAATTCCCCGTAAAAAGGCTCTTTAATTAAAAGAGTTTAATTCCTCGGGTACCGGCGAGCGCCGCTACACACCCGGGGCTTACTTATTCATACTAATGACTAAGCCCGCGCCCAACGCGCGTAATTACAACTTGGCTTAAGCGCTTAATACCGCTCGCCATTTGACCACCACCACCATCATTCGATATGAAGATGAGCGAGCCGAGAGAGAAAGAGGCTGGGCGGAGAAATTGTTTTCCCGGCCCAGCTAATCTTACCCCGGCCGTACGGCTGGCTTTTTCCCTCGTGGGATATGGTTTATCGAGTTTCATTTCCTCGTGACTAACGCGGAGCGGAGGATCCGATGAAAGTGATATGTAATATGCTTTCTCGCGGATTAGCGCGGAGGACGGGCTTAGCCGCTGCTGGATTTTTTTCGGGACAATATTTTTCTTGGAGAATCTTAAATGTTTTATGCGATTATAATATTCCGCGTTAATCTTAATGTAAAATTGTATTGTTGTTGTAAGGGAATGTTTTGAGATCGAGCGACCCAATTTTATTAGATGGCACGTCTAAACTCCCACCCGACAAATCCGCGCGATTCTTCAGGAATAAACTTCCGTGCGGCTTCCACTATTTATAAGGCCAAGCAGTGCAGTGGTAGGAGGAGAAAGAGAGAGCGGACGACTGTGGGCTATCGAGCGCGTAACTTCTACGCCGGGATTGTTAAATCTCTCCAAGGACAAAGCGCGAATCGTCCGTCTTTTCTCGTCTCCCCGTATCTGCTCGCGTACTTTTTGCGCAATTTTTCTTGTTTCCCTCCTCCCTCGTTCTGTTTATTTTATACGCGACGCGGCCGCGCGCGCTACGAGTCCCTCGGGTTTTACATAAGGTCAGTCTATCTCCCTTTTCTTCCGCTGCAGCCACCGGCGGATTTAGCCGTTCCTTATTTTGCGACTCTCCCTCGGTGACCAAAGACAAGCGCATTTGTTGCCGGTAGAGCTGTTTCTATAATTTTAAGGAAATTTCATGCGGATTTTCTGTTTATTTGGTTATATGTTGGGAGGCATAAAATGTGATTATTTTTGTAATTTTACATTTTATATTTTATAGCAAAATGAATTGACCTGCAGACGAAACAGTTCTATCATAAATGAGCCAATCTATAGATATACTCTGGACGTCGATGATTGAAACATTTACAATCAGTTCGACCTCGAGTTTGTTATAAAAGTTTCAATTTTAAACATTAAGTGTTTGAATATTGAAAATTTATTTATAGTTGATTATTTACTCATACATTTTTTCGATAAATTATAATAATAATGAGTATTGAAATTATGACTTTTGTGCTTAGACAAATGACTTATTGAAAGGTTAAATTGGGATTATTTGATTTATTTTTAATTTCAAATATGACAATCGAATTTTTAATTAAAAAACATGATTATAGTAGCTAGACGCAACGCGCATTAAATACAACAAGTATTTTCTAACTTCATTTTATATTCAAATTACATAATAAAATTGTCAAAATTACTTACTTCAAAACCAACATTTTCATTACTGTACTCCGGCATAAGAAAAAAAAAACGAACTAAACAGCCCTTCTTGCCAAAGAAAACTGAGAAAAGCACTTTGAACCCAATTTCGCTTAAAGCAATCATTAAATTCTCGGCAGCTCTCTGCTGAACTATTTTCTCGCTACACGCGCGTAGCGCCCGAGACGCTCGATAATATCGCCGAGACTTGGTTGGTAAAACTAGCAGCAGGAGCAGCAGAAGGGCGGGAAACCGCGGCTTTTGAAACGATCGGTAAGCCGCAGGATCGGCAGCGGCGTGTTTGCGCGAGCCGGAGGCGCACGGAATAACGGGAGTGAAGAGAGAGAGGGTCGAGTTGCCCGTCGATACTTTCGATAATACGTATATAGTGTAGTCGGGTGGTGGGCGATGCACTGGCGGACGACGAGTTAATTGCCTGTAGGTGCGGGGTTTTAAGACTGGCCTTTAGTTTGACCATTGTCATTGTTCTCGTTCTTGGTCAAGATATTGTGTTTAGAAGTCGAGTTTATAAATTTGGTTGATACCTATATGGAATAAGAATTTTTGTAAAGAAATTAATAAATTTAAAAGCTATCAAAACCATAGATATATGATGTATGGGGGGAGAACGAGAAACTTAAATCTTTGTCAGTCGGTATTAAAATGTTTGATGGAAAAAAAGGAATTTACTAGAGTAAAATGGCTGACTAATGATTTATTGTTATATGAAAGTTTCCACATAAATTTTCGATTTAAAATTGTAAAAGTTTGAAATCGATAGATAAAAAGGGCCACGCTTCGTAATTCAATAAAATGTTCTTTTATAACATTTTATTAAAAAAAGTAATAAAATAAACACAAATGAATACAATTCACCATGATAAACCTCGCAATCATTACACTTCTTAAATGGATTTTAAAACGGCGAACACTGATGAAATAATTCAGCATTCGGGAGTCGAGTCGCGCGGCTGGTGGAAAACTCGACTTTCCACGATCCGTGAGCTGGAACGCGAAAGCAAACGCGCACGAACGAGCTTTTACTTGCTCCTCGGCTGAGCAAAGTGCGCACTCGAGACGAGCGCGCGGAAAATGAAAAGCCTCCGATTGCAGCTGAATTCGGTCGATTGGGTGGTAAGAATTAGTTCATTACCTCCTTTTCCCTCGTTTCCGTCCTCCCTTTTTTTCCTCCTCCTCTCTCGCCGCTCTTCCGCGTTTTTAGAGCTCCTTTTTTCCCGCCCCATTTCAATGCCATTATTTCTCGTGATGGTTTTTATGGTCCTTTCTTCGTCCTTAATTAATTAATTTAAATTTGATTTATTATATGGTGAAAGAGGTAGATTCGTGCAGTATCTGAGAATTTTCGTGTATTGTAAAACTAGTTAAATCAAAATTATTGCTGAAAATATACATATTAAATTATTATTTTAGTCAATATTTAAATTTTTTAATACGTCGAAAATTATCAAAAAAATTTTTCAATAGAAACGGATGAGTACGATCAAAAGTGCAGTCTTGTTAACATTGTTAACAGATATCTTGAAAGGTCTCTAATTTCATCGAATAATTTTATTTTCCTAGAATTTCCCCAATTAATTTTTTATTCTGAATCTTTTCATTGTAGAATACGCACATGAAAATCTGAATTTTAGAAGTTCTTCTGGCTCCCTAATGCATTTTCAATGTGTTATGGTTTAATATATAATGACGTGATACTTGAAAACTGAATATTTAAAAAGAGGTGCATAAAGAATAATGAAATATTAAATTATTGCGAAATGTATTCATTATAAGTTATTTAAGTGATTGAGATCGCACGTACAAAGTTAGAAAAGAATGAAATATGAATGAAAATATAATATTCCGTGAGTTTTTTTTAAATGTAATAACTTCATTAGTGAATGCCTCTCTAGAGAATAAAAAATTATTAAAAAGAAAAACAGAACAAACATATCTTTTAACCGATAATATTACGGTATACACCTGACAATTTTGACAATTCAACTTGTACACCCCGTTGAAACCCACTCCTCTATTTATCTTCTACCACTGTCCTGCTCACTCGCGCTCTCTTTTACCACGCGCGCGCGTGATTCTCCCTCCCCTGCCCCTCCAACTTTCTCTTTAACATTTTTCAGTATACGTGCGCGCGCCGAAACTCGCGCAAGCTCTCGCCGCGATTCTTTTTTCCCGCTTCTGCTCGCGCACACTTTGCCGGATGCTTTCAGCGCGCTAAAGAACTTCTCTTTTCGACTTTTATCGCTCGGCTTTTTTCTCTCTCTCCACCCCCCTCGAGCTCTTTTATTTTATTTTCCCGCCAAAGTTTTTCCCTTTTTTACGCGTGCGACTGTCGACGCGCGAGAAAGAGAGGGAGAGAGGCGTCTTTTCTGCAGTTTGATTGCGAGGGAAATCGGCTCACAGTGTTTGGATTTGCGGTTTTTTAATTTCTTTTCGGTCCGAATTGAATCTTATATTTATGGCGTTTTATATACGAATGGTTATTGCAATCGTAAATTACTTTTCTGAGAACGTTCTTCTATATCGTATCAGAATATATGAGATACATTGAGTTGTTAGAAGTAGGAATTATTAAGTCGAATTAGAAAAATCTGGTAGAAGTCGTTTGAAGGAAGATTTAGTAGGATGATCTTACGCTTTTTCTAGATTTTTTGTTTCACAGTTAGGGCTGCACGAGAGCAAGGCAATACGATATTTCTGTACTTATATTGTCTCGCTCTTGTAAATTCTTCAAAATTGCTCTCTTGTCTTGGTCTTTTCAGTCAATATGAAAAGTACTATCATCTTGTCTTGAAATTCTTGTTCATATTGGAGTTACGCAGACATGCAATAGTAAGCAAGTCACTTATTAAAAAAAGTCTGAAACCCAAATAGCCGGAAGGCGCGAGGTCCACACACAAAAAAGAGTTCCGTAGACGCAACAGTAAGCAAGTCGATTGTTTAAAAAATTCTCAAACCAAATAGCCGAGGGATGCGAGGTTCACGAAGAACGAAGGCACACAGACGTGAAATAGTAAGTTTTTTAAAATTGACTCGTTCACTGTCGCAGATCTCCGTAGATCCCTTTTTGCAAGGACCTTGCGCCCCCCCCCGGGTATTTGGGTTTCAGATCTTTTTAAA